>VYZW01013211.1:41826-96590 GCA_013401315.1 Balaeniceps rex
GCTTCCAAACATTCTTATCCAGTACTATTTAGCAAGGCTAGCGCATGAGTCACAAACATCGTTTTTTTGAAACATCTGAGCTTTTCATTAATTTCCTAATTTAGGTAAGTTATGATTCTTTGCTCACTGAAGTGGGAGCCTTTCCATTGATTTTAGTGGAGTCAGACCAGGTCAGTTCTCACCAGGCTCAGCCTTGCTTCATAAGACATGTGTGGTCAAAAGCCCAGGTGGTGTGACTGAAGATTTTATATTGGTCCTATTGTTTGCATTTTAAATTAGAACAGAACATCATAAATCCAATAACTACATAGATTTTGACTGCATGTTTGGGAACTATCAAACCCTAATGGAAGTTAGGAAAAACTTTTAAATCTGAAAGCAGGACTATTTATAAAGAAATGAATGCACCTGTATGTTACATCCAAGGGATTTTCAGAACCTGTAACTACAGGTTGCTGACAAATAGTGCTAAATATATCAGAGACAAAGCAGTAGGGCTGAATCTTAGACTTCAAGACATATCATAAAATATGCTTTCAAATTGGCCATGTAGGATGTAAAGTCCAGAGTTCCCCCTGAAAGGAGAAAAGCTCACTACCTTTTGAGATCTGATTATGTTTCTATTTTTCTCCATTTACAGCTTTGTACCAAACCAAATTCAAGAGCTGATGGATGGTTTTGGAACAAGAAACCTGAGGTAAGTTACACTGAAATTTACTGGGAGGCTTCTCCCCAAGAGCTGGCATCATATTAACATCACAGCTAATTTACAGTTACGATGAACAAATCATGCTGACTATCCAGCAGAATGGCTGGAATATTAGGGTCGATTGCAACAAAGATCTTAGAAGGTCACACAGGAAAAACAACTATTCCGTCTCTCAGTGATTTAAAATTTAACTGTATTAAGAATTTTTGCAGCACTCTGTGATTAGCATGATATGACTACAAAAATGATAAATGACCCAGTGATGTAACTAAGAGAGATAACTACATGAAAGTTGTTAGACTGATAACATTACGCTTTTATCACTGCATGTAACAGTAGGAAAATTTTATTCAGAGAAAGCTGACCCTTATCTAGGACAAAAGTTTGCTCATTCAGCCCTCTAAGTAGACGGCATATCAGAGAACTTTAAAAAAGAAAATATAAAGTGCTTATGTGTAAGTTTTAAAGTGTGAGTACTTAATTAGGGAGCAGATTAAGGATATTTTTTTTGACTAAAGCTACTCAGAGAGTTAGTATTTTGAAAAAAAAACTCCATAGATGATTACTGGCAATGTTACTTGTCTTCTGTCCAAATTTGTAGAGTACATTTATGTTATGATTTAACTTTTCATATGTTTTTGCAATTTGTCACATCTGTCAGAATTTGTTCATCTAAACAAACATGCACTTTAAGATAATGAAAACACACGTGGACTCTGAAAAGCTACATCACAAGTACTGCTCTGTTATTTTTGTTTTATGCTAATCAGCTGTTACTAGTTTTAATTTTGTTTTGTTTATCATTAAGCATCACTGTCAAAGCAGAGATTCCAAAATGCTTCTTTCCATGAATATGTACTTGGGAATATGTACTTGGCACTTTTACCATGCCGTTGGGCTTCAAAGAGCTTTGCCTAGAGATTGTTTAGAATACATTAACAGTAACGTTGCAGCAGTAATGCCTTTGATGTAAGAAATACTCTTTACTTTTTTAAGGAACAATTCCCATGTCAACACTGCCATAGCATTAGGTGAGCAGAATTTGTGATTATGCCTAGTATTTATGCTTCCTGCTCACGTTTAAAAAAAGCAATGAAGTAAACAAATGTTCTAACCTCCCATCTACAAACATCAAGTAGCTACAGAATCAAATCTTACAGCTGTAAATAAACAGGAAAAACTCATCCCTGGAAAACTAGGCTGAAACCATTACGTTTGAAATCAAAAGTAGTCTCAGTAGGAGAAAACACTATCAAACTCACTTTGCTTCGCCAACTTGAGCTTTAATCAAGCTTGGGAACAAAAGGATGCTGGAATTGCTATATTTTTTCCACACATTTTGGGTTTTGCTAACAGGTACAAAAATAACTCCAAGTGAAACATGTGAAACAGGCTAAACTGTTTTAACAATGCACTTGGTCTTTTTAAGAACTCGGTGCTTCAGAAAGGATGAGCACGGGGCAGAACAGCAGAGAAAAATTTACTGCCATTTATTCCTGACAAATTTGCAGAGACACCCACTTCTACTTGATGGACTATGTTTTCAAGTTCAAAAGGTAAGACTGTATTTTCTGTGCACATTTAAGGTTATCTAGTGATAGTTCAAAAAGAGCCTCCCATTACTTTGGACATGATAAATTGCTAGCCGTCTCCTCTTATTGCAGTTTACTACATTGCCTCAAGATCTTCCCCATCACGTGGTATTTTTTTGGTTTTGGAAACCCAACTAGGTGACAAAGGCATGTGAATTTTCAAAGACGAGTGGCTTCACTCTACTGTGACATACCGGCTACAATTCACCCCTTTCCAGAAGTGGAAGAAATGCTGAAGTTGAGCTGACCAGCAGGATGTCCACACCCTGAGGTTAAGCAGTAACACAGCAGTCTGAGACCTAGAGTCTGTTCCCAGCTCTGCCTATGATCCTAATTTCAGGTCATTTCACTTCTCTGGGCCTTAGTTTTATGTTTAGTATTTGGACATGGAGAGCATGGTGGAAGCAAAAGAGGAAGCCGATTTGAAGAAGGCACTATAAGCCAGTCTTTACGTGCCTGGGTTGGATGTGAACGCTGATCACAGCACATCTGAAAACACATCTCTCAGTGAGGATTCAGTTTAGTTTTGAATATTTATAATCAAGTTTTGCTGTTACTGGTCATGCAGTGCCTGAAACAGGACTAATATTGCAAATTACCTCGAAGATTACAACAATAAATATCTCTATAGGAATGAAGTGGGGAAATAAGAGAACTTTACTCATTAAAAGACGAAAGGGACAGAATTGCTACAAGATACTTGGAGTGACTAGTTTCAGTATTTTCAGAGGCTCCTATCATTTGGTCTCTTTTGCATGGATGTCTTTTTCTTTCAAGGGCATTTAAAGACTTTTACAAAGTAACTCTTTTGGAAGTTCAACATGTGCTTTTTATGTTAGTTGCTTCTCTGCTTGTTTCGTTCACTGACCTTTTTAAAAGTGCAGCTTCAGTAATTGCAGTTGCTGTCAATATTCAGCACACTTAGGGGCTTGTATTGAACAGCTGGACTTTAAATTTTCTTATGTTTAGAGCACCTGGGTTTTTTCCAAACAGCAGTATTACTGTTTTCAAAAGTGGGTTTTTTTTCCTTTTCTTCTTCATCAGTGTTGCCCTTTCCATCACAGAAAGAACTAGTGTCCATGACAGATTTTTGCTTTGTGTTTTCTTATGTTACAATACTGGTTTGTACATAAGATATATGCAAGTCTTTACTATATTTTTCTGTAGGCTTAAGATAGTGCTTTATCATTACTGAAGAAATCGTTAGTAAAGCAGTTGCTTTACCTAGCTGTGTTTGAGATACATGCATTAAAACAAACAAACAGAAAAAGTATTTCTGAATTCCTTTGAGGGTCTACACTGATTTTTCCCCTCCCCACACTTGCTGGGTTGAATGTTGCAGACTGGCCACCTCAAAGCTCTTACTCAAATTTATGCAAGATGAAAGTGTGCAAGAATTTAAAAGCTGAGCTCCTTAATTAGAGTACCTTGTGGATAAGATTAAAATTTCCAATGGTACTGCATGAATCAATGACTACACTGGAATAATTTAATTTTGAATTGCTTTTCTGTAACCAGGAGCAATGACTTCAGTTGAAAACTAGTTGTAAATCTAAAAAATGGGTAGAAGGAACCAGATATAACTGCTGGCATAAGGCAGGCATACTAAAGTGGTCCTGGGAAACTGCAGCAAAAAAAAATAGCCCGATAGCTTCTTTGTCTTGGGAGCTGGTGAATGAGGCTTCCTTTCCTGGATTTTAAGCAAGATGAATGGTCACAAAACAGAGCTATCCCACAAAGATCCCCGCACTTACTACAGTGTAGGGGCACTGCAGAAAAACTCATCAGGACATTCCATATTCTCAGGGAAGGAAGCAACTCTTCCTTTATTTGAACAACAAAGTTTTTGAGAGAACATTACTGCTGAATATGACCTTAATGTGTTATACATGGCATGCATTTTTAAATGAGAACATGGGGACAAGATATGAGAAAAACACTAATAGCCTAAGTTTCCCAGTAAGTCAATACAATGACTCCTCATCTTTTGTAATTTAGGCTTTCAGAAATTGAGGTTACCTCATTCTTGAATTACTATACCCAGAAGAGGATTCAATATCGCAGTTGAATTGTCTTGCAGGTTATACTGTCTTGTATATCCCATTACGAAACTGTGTATATCCTAATTGCCATTTGATTAAGCTGTACACTTTCAGCAAGTCCTTGCATGGTAGACTTTCTGGTACTATACAGGAATGAAATGTGGATAAACCAGCTGTTTACGGTGCTTGGACTTCTTAAACATAAGAGGGCACCACCATCAGCAATTCCTGCCACTGTAGGGCAAGATAGTTACAGAATAGAACAAAAGCCAATTATGTTCAAGATTTCGATTACTGGCAATGGAAAGTATGTTTATGGCATCAGCAAATGACATAAAACTAGAAAAAGCTGCATGTACTTTAGATGGGATTAGAGTTAAAGGTGACTTTCATAGGGAGTAAGATGCTGAAATTTGATAGGTATAAGAATAAGATACTACACATAGGTACAAAAATCAACTCCACAGATATACAATGAGAACAACTATTTTCAAAACTTCATTGACTTTGCTGAGAATGCCTGTGAAAAATACCTTTACCATATTTTGTTTAAAATTTCTTTCAGAAAATTTCTTTTGGTATACATAGCTTGGAAGTTTCACTTAATATTTTAATTCTTCCCCCGCCCCCAGCTCTGATGGCAGCGTGCCTGGCTGGGACAGGCAAACAGTTCACCTGCTTGGCTCCAGGGAGCTGGAGGCAGCATGCGAGGCAGGGCACCATGCATCTGGCTGCCCTCCATGGCTACAGACAACCTACTAAGGAATAGGAAGTCTAGCTTCCCCATCTGCCATGGATCAGCAGCTCCAGAGAATAGCTCCGAAACTATCTGGGCTGTTAGTAAGCTGACAATACCAGTAAATAAAATGTGCTAGGGCCAATTTTCTCTCACTGCGGTCATAGCTCACAACCAAATGGCTAAGCTCTCTTCTCAAAAAATACAGGGAGGCCTTTCCCAGACTGTCCCAGGTTCGTGCCACCCTCTAAGCTGTGTCCAGGCACTGTGTGAGAGAGGCTGCTCAGCACAGAATAAAGCTGTGCTGGGGCCATGCTCACGAATAAGCAGCGTGGACAAGTAAGTGCCAGCGCAAAGGCCGTGCCCAGGCCCTGCTCAGTTTGCAGCAGGGGTAAAGCCTACAAACCAAGTCAAGTTCATTGCTACCATCCAGCGGGGCCAGGAGCGACAAGGATCACAACAGCAGGCAGCAGTGACCTGACTATGTGTATTCCCTGAGATTTTGATATTTCCAAACCCCAAAGCCTGGTAGCAGTGCAGCTTGCATAGCACACTCACACAGTCACGTTTTTTCTCCCAAATTAGGACATAAAAGATTTCTGAAAAACCTTGAAAATTCTTCTAAATTATGTTTCCAAGCCAGCTTTAAAAGTCACATTAAGCTTTATATAAACTCTGTTAATGCATACATCTACCTCTCCTCAGCAGAGACCTTTGCTAGGTCATGTACGTCTATTTGTATGCATCAAAATGACACATGCAAAAAAGTTCAAAGCAGGGATGAAATTGGATAAATTGATACCATACACAAACAAAAATATGGTCCATCCTCCTTTCCTAGAAAATGCCTTGTTGGGTGGCTTTATTAGCTGAACCGAAGATCTGCTGTACCCTCTGCAAAGCATTTAACTTTCCTATTCCTAACACTCTGCAGGTCTCTATTTGGTGTGAGCACTGCATGGGTTTCAGTGACCACAGGTGCTAGACACAAAGAGAAGTCTCAACCACATACCACAGTTGTCTTCGTCGGCCCAATTCCCGCAGTCATCCTCACCATTACAGTGAAGTTGTTGGGGCAAACACTTTGTGATATTGCCACACGGAAAGTAGCCCAGGGGGCACCTGACCCCAACTCCAGAAACATGATCTTCCAAAGAGTCCTGGATAACTAAATAGAAACAGAAGGAATATGCCTATTTTAAGATGTGCTCTTAATGTTTAAAGATCTTTGAGATTATGCTTTTATAAATACTCATTTGCATTTGAATGTGAACATCAACCGATAAATACATTTAGTTCATTGGACGTACGATTACAATAGTATATTAAGTACTTGTTAACTTGGCAAAAAACATTTATATCATCAGCTAATTAAAATTTGCTTTGATATAAAGCAACCAGGTAATTCCTCCCAACGTATCCTACTAATAAGATGGAAGTGCTAATCATACAAGACAAATGACCTAAGGCCACTATTTAAAAGGATTATTTCTCTTTGCACTAGAAATTAATTTATTATAGCAATATACCAGATAAGCCATGCAGATATGGATTATATTAATTTGTGCTGAAATTTTAGACCCAGATAGATAAGTCTTTTTATACAAAGTCAGAATTACATATTTTCAAATGTATTCTAATTTTAAAGAAACTACTAGATGTAAACTGATCAAGCATCAAAGAACAAGGAAAGTAAGATCAAATCTGTGACGTGGTTTTGCTGAAGAAAGACAACATAAAGGTGCCATTATGAATCTCTTGGAAGAGTTGTCAGCCTGGTCCAAAAAATTTGGAGGTATTGTTCAGAATCTGTCAGTCTGAAGTTCAGATACACAGATGCTGATCTGCTAAGCCCATGCTTTATAGGAAGTAATTTGACAGAATACAGGGACTTCATTCAAGCAGTGCTGAGGGAAAAGGTAGAGGGATGCTGGTGAGGGACAGCCAGGACAGCTGGAGGACTCTACCTGTCCTCTGTTCCTCAGTTCTCTGTACTACAGCAGCTCCAGTTACCCACATTTGCAGATGTATGATGCCTTACCAGTCCCTCCAGTGCACCTGAGGGACAAATTCTGCCACCACCACTTTTTCCAGCATAAGCACAGCTGATCTACTGCTTTTGTAATGGATCGCAGGGTACCAGCTCAGATTTCTTGTCGTACAAGATCAGCTTCTTCCCAGGAGCATACTATGGAGAGTGTTTTAAATTACTCTAGAATGAAATTTGTTCAGTCTCCAATATATCGGAAATGGAGAAAAGCATCATCAGCACAGAACATTACCTAGTGCTCTTCGCACTCCCAAAGCTTCAGTAAGCCTACCTAAGTGAAGTACCATTCTCCAAGGGCCTGTTAATTTCATTTTTGAAGTACTTTCAAAAAGGAATATCACTTCCTCATTATAGTTAGCATTTGACTTAGTGGATGTCGCCACAAAAAAAAAAGAGAAAAATTCCAATATAAATAATATTTTAAATTTCATTGCTGTCTTAGAGCACTTGAAATACTTTATACAAACTTCATTAACTGTGATGAGATGCTTGTTCAGATAGTAAATTGCCACTTCTGAAACATGCAACTATTTTCCCAGGCTATTTTCATAAGACAAAGTATAAATCTTTTACGCAACTTTCTCAGATTAACGAAGAATATGTTATTACACAAAATCTGATCTTTGTCCTCATTTTTCTCCTGGACTAAGGGAATCACCTGAAATTGAATCAAGTACTTCAGATTCATAAGAAATCTCTTCTGGAAGAACTTTCACATGTTAAACCCTTGACAATGTTCACAACTGTGGAAAATTGACACGTAGGAGCAGTATCTAGAGGTAATTGAGGTAAATATTCCGTTATTCCCATATGTACAGAATTATCTTTGCCGTCAGAAGCATCCTGCATAGGAAGTTATATATTCCAGCTAACAATCACTGTATGAAATTGAAAAGTTGATTTGCTTTTATCCACAATGGTATAACCTATGCAATTGCTCAAAGAGACTTTTGCCTAAGATCCTTATCCCTCTTATGTATAGGTACCAAAAATAAGGCTATATTCTAAGCCCAGGGTGAATTCACACTTGCATATTGTTCATAAACCTCCCTGCTGTTTTGTGCTTGTATTCAGATGATTATATTTAACCTGTTTCACCCAAAAACAAGTAGCAAAAAAATCTTATGCAGGCATAGCGTTAAGCAAACAGAGTATGTGTAGTACTCAGTGTCTAAAGTCTCTTGCTGCAAAAAGATAGAAGTCACAGACAACTGAGGCTCCCTTCAGTGCAGTTATCTGTCACAATCTGAGTAACTACCAAAACACCTGGTAAAAGACAATAATATGGAAAAATCAAACATAAATAAAAAAACCCCCAAACAACCCCTTACATTTTGATCAAGCCTTTTACCCTACACACAGGAGGCATATTCAGACTGAGCTGAACTTTGTGGTTAAAGGGGCTGATACCATGCAGTTTAAATTTCAAATAATGGCATTTATCTTCTCACTGTATCACTCAATGGATTTTCATAGCATTTTCCAGAAATTATTATTAATTAGTCAAATAGTATTAATCCCTGAACTAATTAATGAATTTACTGTCACAGTTTAGAAATCATTCTTCATGAAAGAGTACATAATCCCTCACTGTGTTTAATGTTTTGAATTCTCTGTAAATTTATAGCCTTGACGATATCTATTCCAAATCTCTGCATTACTCATTTTGTGCTATGTCAGATTACCTTGGCATGTAAGTATCTGCCTGGGAAAGAAGATAACAAGGTGTCAACACTTAACAACTTCATCCTAGTCGAATCATTGAAAGCACTGGTCTTTGTCCATTGACTTGTTAACATGACTTTGTTTATGCAAAAAAAGACAAAAGTTTGGACCCTGCAGATTGCATGAGATTTACGAATGGAAAATCCCCCAACCCTCTGAGGAAATATTTGGCAAAGCTGACAAAGGTAGACAGGAGATAAGACAGCAAAATCCATTGTAAAATGCTAGATAATAGTCAAGCAATTCTCTTTTGGATTAAGGAAATTAAAATGATGTCTTTTATGTGAGGAAAATGGATGAAGATAGCACTGCAACAACAGCAACAAAAAACTATGCTTCTTATTTTGCAAATACAAACTTTACTGACACTGGAGTTTATCATGCCAAGATAATGATCTATCATGCTATCTTTGTGATGCAATATTAAAGGTGTTGACTTTTCTTCCTGTGATTGAGTTTCCACTCAGAAAAAATTGAACCACTCTTCTAGTATCTTGTTTCATTGTCCATTGTTTTAGCAGCTAAACCTCCTAATAGCTCTAAAAAAATATTAATGATTATTTCATCATGTCATGTCACTGGCTGTTTCACATTGGTGTTAAATCACGAAAAAGAAAAATGTTATTTTGTATTCCTTTTATTAATCCATAGGTTACATCTCTGTTCCATATGCGTATCAAGCTTCAAAGGTACCTCTGTTGTTTTATAGGTTCTCATTCACAGCTCATCCAGGATAGAACATCTCAGCTTTGCTTCTTACCACCAAACTAACATTGTAAAAGCATGAGACCCCCTGTAACACAAAAGAAGTACCATCAGCAAACGATATAAACAATCAACTTGAACCCTAATATGACTTGATTAATATAAATTATTTGCGATTTATAATGAGTAAGTTTGGGCCAATATTGTTATCTTACACAGTCAACAGAAAAAAACCTGACGTCCTTCAGAGATATGGCAAACAGACTGATAGATAAAGGAAGACTAAATATTTTCAAACTGTGTATGAAAACTGTATGTATTTAGCTACAAAGGTAGAAACTAGAGAAAAGGTGGAATTCAGGACAGATCTGTTTAGGTCTCAATTACGAAAATGAAAAGTATAAATCTGTGAGAGACTTGATTATGTCAGAAGGTTTGCTTTTACAGATACTCCAAGTGAAAAAATTCTCTTCTGTATACCTCATACAGAAAATGATCTCCTGCCATCCGGTGGCATAGAGATAATTTCACACATTTCAGCTATGCTGTACCAGCAAATTTTTTTTTTCCTCATCATGATCAGAGTAAATATTAAAATATTTGCAATGTTTCTAGAACAAATAGAAAAGAAATAGATAAACTAGTATCAGTCCAAATGGCAAAAACACAAACAAGCATCTTTCTGACAAGACGTTTTCCGTCTCAATACAGAATAATATTCTACCTAGTAATGCATGTTCATGATTCTGCAAATTAAGTATTTCTGACTATCGTGTACTTAGGGTCCCCCTCCATCCCCCTATTCTTCTCAGACTTTCAAAAAGAAAAAAAATTCATGTCACACTCCTTTTCAGCTTGTTCAGACCTGCTGTTTCGAGGCACTTATTGCTAAGGCAGACATCTGTGATCTTTCCTCTAGCTTGAAGAAAGTGGATAACTCTTTTCCTGCTAGTCTTTAAAATATAAGACTAATTTACCACTGCTTTCCTTTTTTAAAGGAATAAGCAAGAGTTGGGTGGTCATCTAGTATAAGATGGTAAGGCTTTTTCCTCTGTTGTATGGATGCAGAGTCACTAGGGAAAGAACACGACAACCCCTCTTTAAGCTCTTATAAAATGAAACCAAAAGAGGGAACACATTTGGGAAAGCCAAGAACAAGATATTCCCAGGAGAACACGGCTTTCCTTCCAACTAAATTGATTCATGAAGCTCACTGGTTTTGTGCATTCTTTGAAAATGGCACAAAATTTTGAAAATAGAGACTGGGTCACAAATGCTGTTTGAGAAACCAAATAAGAGACATGTGCACTAGAAGAACATGAACTTAACACAGTTACATGTAGCTTCTGCAAAACAAGTGAATATGACTCTGTAATGGGAACAATACTGGGCTGATCAGTGTGAGTCATAAGAAATTAAGCTAATCAAAGCAGTATTACTCATTGCTTGGTACTTGCTAGTCACACCAGTCTCAACTGTATTGCATATAGGTTCAAATAAGGGTATATCATAATATCAGGAAAATATTTTTGTATTTTCAAAAATTTGAATTGCATGAAGACCCATTGTAATGAGTCCAAAATAACTCTCAAATTCCATCAGCCAAATAAGCTAACACATTTTTCTTCACTTTGAGTAAGTTGTCAGTTTAAAAGTACTGGGGCTGGGGAAATCCAATTGTTTTTAAAAAGGAGTCCTTAGATGACAAGGACCGAGGAATGATCATCGTACTGAAGAATCCACCCTGTACTTACCATGATGGAAAGTTGTTTTACCTACAAAAGCCCAAGTTTTTCAGAGAGACCAATGCAAATTTATCAAATGATGGGGTTTTCCCACCCTCCCATAACTTATTTTAGTTGCTGTACTTCTAGACACAGTGGGAAATGGGCTAGAGAAAGAGAAGACAGAAAATATTAATTTGAAATGCTTGTTTTGAAACAGAATGTTTTCTTCAACTAAAACAGAAAAGTCAACAAACAAAATGTTAAAGTTCAAATAATTTTTGCCTGTCATTTTTGTGCTAGCCCAAATACTTCAAGATGACAGCTGATTAAAAAAATTCCTCTTCTGCTGAAAGGTATTTGAAGGGCACGTGAACTGGCTTTGAAAAACCTTTAGCGTAATATAGAGGAGGAGACCTCATAGGCCTGTAACCTTTATTTTCAAAGACAAATCATCAGAACAAGGTTATAAAACAAGTTTATAACTATGAATTCCTTTAACTTAAAAGATGGTTAATTAATGATTGACAAAGAATAGTAGTGACAAGTAGTTGACCAACTCTGATCAGAAGCATTTGAATCACCAAATGGCAGGAAAAAAATGATATGACATCTTAAAAAGATCTTATTTTTTAAAAAGAATTTCTTGTCTGAATTTGTCCATTACAATAATATCTAGAAGTGAATGATATTTAGTTCATTCTTACATTAATTTTCCTGGTTTTGTTCTGAATTATTCAGCTTCTTCCCACTAAACAAGGGAATTTTGGAGGAATTTATGACAGAGACTAGGGTGAAGATAGTCCAGTGTATTTCAGAATAGAAATATGAAGTTAACTTTTGCATGCTTTTATTTTACTTATTTCAGCTTTATCAGTGGGAATGCATTTTTTTTTTCAGCAGGTAATTTTATAAAGACTCTCCTAAACCCGATACTTCTTTTAGGAAATCTTTCTAGTGATTGCTGTGAATATGTAATGGGAATCCCATACTATTACAATTTTTTTTATTAACATTTAAAAACTGTCCATAAATTACATACTGAAAATAGATTCTAGTTTCGTACAAAAATAAAAAACTGTTTATGCTCTCGAACTTTAATGTTGTTAATGTACATGTTTGGAGTAACCCCTTGGGCAAAACTTGTAGACCAAAATAGACCTTGCTCTAGTAGAGATAGATACATTAATCCTTGAGGCAAAGCATCAGTGGTTTAATAGATTTAAACATCTCTACAGGATCCCCACAGGAGTATAATTAAACTGTTATCACTACATTGCCTTTTCTGTAATTTGCTCCTGTCTTCCTTTGCTAATTGTTCAGCCCTGATGTCTATAGCATTTTCTAAATATCTGTATAGCATATGCATTGTGTTTGTAATTTTAGAATTTATTGGGTGCAAGTGATACAGTGGTGTTTATTCAGAATGCCAAATGGTTGCAACAGCTTCATTTCTAGTAATTTTTTATATTTTGGCTGTTGTTCTTGCAAACAGAATTACATTTTCCATTTTATTGCATTACATTTATCTATATTATTATATTATATTATTATCTATATTATTATTATATTAAACGTCCTTCTAGGAATATGTAGTACATGAACTACACACATAAGTTTATGACTGACTGTATAAAAGGTTTGTTTTCATTAAACACAATATAGTGCAAAGGATTTTAGCACAAAAGACGCATATATTATGACTGCCTATATTACATGCCAATCTGGTCATTATCTTGGACTTTAATTTCATATAGTACCTTTATGCCTTGCTGTGGGTTTCACAATGCTTTCATTTCAGAAGAATTTCCAAAGCAGAAAATTTGTACCACCTTTTTGAAAAGACAGATTCCAATCTCATAACAACATTACTGAAGTTAGTTGTCAGTTATGCCACAGATAAATCAGTCTAATTAAACCAGCCATAGTGCTGGAAGGTCCTCTTTGTGTAACTGCCAGATAAATCCACTCCAGGGCCAGAAGCTGCCAGTAGAGCAATTCAGACTGGTCATGTGACACCTTCCCAGGGGATTTGGCTGTTACACCTTTTATCAATTTGTCTTTTTGTTCTGCTTACACAGAGCTTAGAATAAAAAGATTCTGATGCACAGAAAGAGCTGAAAGAGATAATATTATTTGAAAAAGCCCCAATATGTGGTATAATGGATTTTATCTGGAAACTCAAATTTTGTAGGGCATTCCCAGAGGATGAGGGTTCAGCACAATGTCTAACAAACACACAAATTAATGAGCAGAGCCAAACCTTTCTGTCACTCCCCTTCCCCTTTTCTTCCTCTCCCCAAATACACAGAATTTAAATGATATCTGACTATTATTTCTGTTTAGAAACAAGTTCTATCTCTGTATTCTGACATGATTTCCAGTAGAAAATACATCAAGGTAGGCTTTCCTTTGTCCTAGTGTTGTTTTGCATTGGTGTAACTCCTTCAATCTCACTAATCTCTTTTTCACAGTGGTGCAATATCAAGTCTAAAGCTGGACACATGAAAGACTAGGATTTTGTTCAGATGGCATTAGACATAGAACAAAAATGAAGGCATCAATGTAAACCTGTTAAATACATGGTGTTAGTCAGTACCATCCCACCTGAAAGGCCCAGAAAGGCAACGGTTAGCCATCAAAGTCATGGAAAACTCCCCTTCCAGGAGCTGATTCTTCCTCACAGCCACTGAGGAGTGCACTTGGGCTGGATCTTTGAGCCCCAAAGATAAAAGAAATGTGTTTCAAATAATCATTTTTTTTCCTCCTTTGAAACACCGCATTTGTAAGAGTTAATGATTTAAAGACATGTATTAAAAAAAAAAAAATCTCTGAAGCTTCACAACAGGAATGGCATTTTTGATGTTTTGTAATGCCAGGGAAAAAAGTTTCTTATATAGCAGTATTTGTCATGTGTCTTACATTTATTTTCCTATCTCATAACATGCTTAGTGGTAAGCTAATAAAGTTGTTTTTTTTTTTAATTTTAAATCTGAGCAACCAAATAATTTAAAATGTATGTTAGCCAAGAGGATCAAGGACAGCTGGTTATCAATAAATTAGCATCCCTCAAGCAACAATCATTCACCTCATCTGGATAACCAGCATTCTGAATTTAAACACATAATGACAGTAAGTAGAGATTACTGTAAAGAAGTTCACTTCAGACTTGTTGCTTTGCACAAGTTAACCCAGTCAGCCATATGTAAAGTAAGCAAAAGTGAAACTAAATTATTTAGTGAAAACTAAATTATTTACATTAACAAACAAAAGACATTTGTAATACATCTCTTAAGTTTCCGTAAAGAAAAGGCAGATTTAAGTGACTTTCATGACACAATATCATATACAAGAGCGGAGTTTGTGTACATGTGCATTCATGCATGGAAGTAAAAAGAAATCCAGGAGATGAGACAGAAAGTACTTGTGACAAAGTCCTAAGAGAAAGCTGCAATGAAAAAGGGAATGAAATTAGAAAGGCAACGAAGAGGGAAATTACTTGCTGATATTCTAATTGTATGATGTTCTGAGAATACATTATCTGTAAATGAGCAGAATAGCAAAGAATTATGTGACTATTATTAGCTTCTCCTCATAACAGAAAGCAATCTAAAAGATCATAACACTGTGCCTAACTTTTCTTAGGTCAAAAGGGGCAAAATTGTCTTCCTTCTTTTCTTTCCCCATGGCCCCCCACCCCCGCAAGTAAAAATTGCATGACTTAGCTGTAACTTCTTTCATACCAACTTTGATATGCTCTTGTGATGAGGAAAAAGAAAAAAAAAAAGGACTGGTAGAATGAACATCTTGCAACATTGATGATAGAAAAATAGATTTGAGAACATCCAGCCCGACCACAAGCTGAAGAAAAGAACCTGAAGAGGGGCAGTGGGAGATTTTATTTTCTCTTTCTTCATCTCCTTTTGCTCTTTAGTCTTTTATTTTGGTACAGAGTCACTTGAACTAAGCAACCTGCACATCGGCCACAATTTCAGAAGCCACAATATTTTTCCTCTTCTCCCAAGTAACACAATCTTAAATAAATCTTTGTAAAATACTCTCAGGTAAGCTTTTTCTATCTAAGACTCCAGAGAGAGAAATGGAAAAAAGTGTTTTGGAAGCCCTACACAAAGTATTTGAAATATGAAACATAATCTGTTTTTTTCATTCATTGTACCTTTTATAAAGGCTAAAGGGATTTTAACGATAGTTCTTACAATGGAACTAAGCCAGCATAATTTAAAATGAAGCTCTGAAGCATACTTAGGATTAATTTTGTAACAATAAAAATATATTATTTCTTGGTGAGCCTGAGACAGGATTATCTGATACATTTTATTTATTTACATACTTTTGGTACTAAGAACCGTTTATAACTATTAAGAATTTAAATTTAATATAGAACTACAAGTTCAGATTTGGGAGGTTGCTGTGCCCTATAAATCTATGAGATTCCACCCTCCTGAAGTATTATAAAAATGGAACTCTTTGTTGTTCTGTTTTGAAGTAAAATAATTTGAAAGTGTTTTAGAGAATTTGTCCTCTAAGAGCTCATGGGACTATTCTGTGAAAAATCAGTTTGCAGACATTGTGCTTAAATAAATGCACTATTATTGGATTCTGACTCATGAATATTTGATTCAATTTAAAAATCACAGGTTTTGTAATCTCTACTATATTTTATTATGAGTAAACATAACTCACTGCTATAAATAGTGACACTCCAGTTAAAGTGCCATAAACCAGAAATTATCTCAAACTAAATAGGATTTCTGACTTTCTTAAAGTGAATAATGTTAGTTGGTTGAACCATGATTGGAGACATCTGGCTTATTTCTTCTTTTGCAGGTTATATAAAAATGTGCATGTAGATTAAGATTTATAGATTTTAAGATTATAACTTTTAGATTTTATACATTTATTAATGTACACAAAGAAATGTTACACCTATGCGCTGCTAATGCAAGTTATCCGGATATTAATTTTTCCCAACCAAGTTAGAAAAGATAATCAGAAACTACATTCAGAAGTTTGTCTCCATTTTAGATGCAGTTTGGCTAAACAGTACATTTGCATGGATTACTAATGGATTTCACCTCCACATAGTCTATAGCTCCTCCTTCTCTTCCTTTCAACCCCACTCCAGCTAAATCAACACATGACGATGTCCATTCCTGACACTGAGTGTTTTCTTGTTGCCAACACAAGCGAAAGCATGCTCTGTGAAACATAGCTTAAATTAGAGTAGTACTATCATGATCCATCTCGTGTGGCATACATGGCAGGATGCACGGCTGGGAGGAGGTGAGGCTTGCTCCAACAGTGATCTGCTGCATCACCCTGGTCCTGTGACACCTTTCCATCAGGTCTCTGTTCACCCCACATCTGACTTTCTGACTGAGGCAGCGGACTTTTTGGGGCAAGGCATGCAGAGGAGCGCCTAGAAAAACACAGTCCCAGTCTCAGCAGGGATCATAAGAAACTGTCATGATAGCCTTATCATGACAGTGGAAAGGGGACTGAGAAGAGAGAGTATTGGAACACAGTTTTTGCCAAGGCTTTAAAAGTGACATAGCTAAATGCTTTGACAGACATCTCAAATCACACACACGAAAATCACACGCATACGAAAGGACATTTATGATCTAAAGTCAATGTGTCTGTGTACTTTTATTGTCTATCATGTTAAAGACAGTACCTTTTTTTTTTTTAAAAACTGTAAGATCCTTACTTTATTTGACCTATATAATTACCTATAGTCTACCCAGTGAAGATGTATTAAATATTCTTAGCTCCTAATGCTTCCCTACATAAAATGTACATGATGTTGCTGGACGTGTCCAGAGAGTAAATCTTAAAACTTCACATCTAAAATGGAGGAGTTAATTCCTAAAAAGAGTTTTTTGTATTACCAGACATCATAATCTGGATGCTTTTTTTTTTTTTTTTTTTTGGTTATGGAGTGAATAAGGCAATTATATCAGGATAACATATTTATAACTTACAAGATCATATCCCAGTACTTAAAACAGTTGTTGACATGACTGATTATTTAAAAATATCTGTTAGATTCTCCAAAGCTGCACATGCATAAATACAAGAATTATTTCTCTGGGCAAGAAATCAACCTGGTTAAAAGATGATGTGAAAGCAGTGA
Organism: Balaeniceps rex; assembly: GCA_013401315.1. Classification (NCBI taxonomy): domain Eukaryota; kingdom Metazoa; phylum Chordata; class Aves; order Pelecaniformes; family Balaenicipitidae; genus Balaeniceps; species Balaeniceps rex. The sequence continues at coordinate 59,267 of VYZW01013211.1, forward strand.
ATATGTAAATGAAAGATTAAAAAAAAAAAAAAAGAAAATAAAATCAAATAGTAATAAAAACTAAAAATGTATAGGTAAGGCATGCTAGAGAAATAATCAGTATTTATTTAAAAATAACTATTTTGTCTAAAACATATTAAGAAAAAAAATCTCACGTCACATACAAGTCTTAGGAGTGTAGAAAAGCCCAACTATTCAATACCCATTTCTGATACGTATTTGGAAAGAAGAAAGTGGTTGTATTCTTTCTGCTTGATGCTGAAAATCTGTACCAAAGATAAAGCAGCATTTCTAAATAGAAATATTTTCAAACCAGCCATAGGAGGAATTTGAAAGGAATTAGTTGAGAAACACTTTGAAACTAATGTTATTATACAACAGGCTTTGAAATATGAAGAAAATACCAAAAGAGCTAGAGGCTTGCAGTGTTATTTTAATACTAGAAAAGAATGAAAGTTTCTGAAAACCAGTGTCTATAGTTCCTGGGTAAGACATAACATAACAGTTAATTCACATGTTTTAACATGGAATTGAAGACCAGAAAATGACATCTGAGAGTGTATTTTCATGGTACATGGGCCTTCTTGAATAAACCTCTAAAAATGCAGATCATCTTTGTCAACTGTATTACTATCAACTTCTCCAGACTAATCAAGGCATTTGACCTACAATGGCTTTTAAATTCATTAATGTAGTCCCTTTTTTTCCATACAGTGCAAACTTGGGCTTTAACTATGTTGTGGCCAGAACTTAAGTTTCATGAAAGGATGCTGTTCTTAGTAGTTGATTCCAAAGAAGAGCTCATCTATTGCTCTCTCACCTATTTTTAGATCTCTTTTTTTAATTGCAACTGAAAACCAAAGTAAAACAGAAAAAAAAATTATTTCTAAGTAAAAAAATACCACCACCACCACCTTTCCAAGCACTGTGCCTTTTTCCCCATGTTCAGCACAGCACTAAAAATCAGGTCTGTGATGGGAAGAAGACCCTTCTCCCAGGCCAAGTCAGTGCTTTTATTTTCTCTGCAGAGCAAGAAAGAGGCAATGTTCACCTGCTTTGACAGACTTATGCACATCTTCGAGTCTCAGTCACTGTACAGCCTCTGCCATTCTTAGCGCTGTAGTGGCACTTGGTCTCCTCTGGAAGAAACAATTACTTGACTGACAATAAACATTTTGACCAAATAAAGCCCTGGGATTGCTACAGAGTATGCGGGCAGAACACAATGACGTGTGGTGTACAGGACTGGGTGATTCAACGTCCTCTCTGGATAAACTCTGCTAAGTGATCTCATGTGCACGAGTCCCGCACGATCAGGGTAGCTGCTGCTGGGCTCTTCCTCCCCACTGCCCAGCCACCCTCTTCCCCTGACATCAGGTATACAGGGACAACTTGACCTCCCAGGGCCAGCTCTCCCCAACAGGCCACAGCTGATGGCTCCAGAGACTCATTCAAACCCACGTTTTCCCATCAGTCATTCTTCCTAGTATCTGTATCTTGCCCCGTCACATAAGTCACCTGCATGCTGGATCCCTCATGAGCACTGAGGGCAACATAGCAGGTAGTGAGCATAATATTTTGCATTACTTCTTTGCATATACAGAGTCACTTCTTTAAGTGCAACATCAGTTATTAGCAGCATACATTCAAATTCTGTCACAGATCTTTAAATTGCATACATTTCTGCAAACACACCTCCATATAAGACTACATGCATTTTACTCATGCTTTGATTAGTCTTCTAATGGATTACTGACATCCTGCTGCTTAGTCTACAGTCTAACCACTTAAAAGTTACAATATTAAATTCCTCATTAGTGCGGTCATACAGCTACAATAATTACACTTCCCATTTTTAAGTCCTCACAGATTGCTTAGATTACAGTTTAGAATATGGTATTATTGCTCAGATGGGGAGCTGAGACATTAACATATGTATGGCAAGTGTTTCTGCTAATTTTAGGTTCCTACTTTCAGAATCAGATTCACGGATTATCTAAAGCACAGCTTTTACAGATTTCAGTGACAGCTGTGGAATGAACACTGCCACATCAGGAAGATCAAACCAAAAAAACTAGAAAACCTGCCATATAATTATTATCCATTTACAAAGCATTTAAAGCATCAGTGTCTGGGGCAAGAAACAGGAACAGAAATCAGTTTTCCATAGCAGAGTTCAGTTGCTTTTATCACACGGCGATCATTTTGTAATCCCTGGCCTCATTCACATTTTATCTTTTATCTCCTATAGCAAATGAATAAGGGGTCATACAGACAGCATAATTCACTATATGTTTCTGATTAATTCTTCAAATGCAGTACACAAAACACAAGTTTTTGTGGAGCTATAGCATGAGGAAAACATAGTATGTGCACATAGGACAAATTAAGATTGCATCCTTCGTCTTGATTCCTAAGCACTGAGTTTGCAAAATTAATAACATTCTTTGATATAGGTAACGTCCCAGAGGTGTTAAGCAAGAGGAGACATTTTGCAAGGAGACAGTAAGTAACAGGACAATCTTGAGCTTCCTTCCAGGTTTGTAGCACAGTGCTCTCCCCACCAAGCACAGCTCCTTTTTCTACTCAGTCTCATCATTTCTCTGCCCTGGCTACTTACCTCACTTCCATCCTTTCTTGCCTAATTGCTACCTGCTTCCCATCCTCTTGTTGCCTTCTGTCTGCATAGGGTCCTAGTTCTGGTCTCACCATCCTCTGACTTTATTCTTCAGACACTCTCCTCTCTCAGAGTTCCTTGTCCTTCTCCTTTAATTAATTCACTGTTCCCTGCTGGCTCCCTCTCACACATTCCTTTCCTCAGTCTCTACCCAACCAGACTAATAGCCTTCCTGATTTTCATTTTCCCGTTCTAAGTAGCGTTAGCCTTTTCCCTCACCTCTCTTGTCCCACCTTCCTCTCCCTTTAGCCCCTGCTTTCAGTCTCCTTGCTCAGTCCTTCCCAATACATTTTCACCTTCTCTTTCTTTCAGACACAACCGATATGACTTCCTGATCCTCTCAGCATCCTATGCCTCCCCGCCTTGAACCAGTCATTTCAAAGTCTGATTTGATGGCTTCAAAGTATAGGACACACAGACAGCACCACGAGGAAGCCCTTGCTGAGGTCACTGGTGACAATTCCTCTAATGAGTTTCACACTAGTCTCTAGCATCCAGGAACATCCATTAGAGGTTGATTTTTACATTACTGCAACTAGGCTTGAACAGGCTCATTAGCTCTAGTGGGATGGCCTGTCAGAGGACTCTCTCTCAGACACATCGATTTGCAGAGGAATACTGCAGAAGTCCTTATTAATTTAAGAAAAGGCATTGCTTAATACAAGATTCCTAGAATCGTTCAACATAGGTGAAGTACCAATTCCCCACTTTCTGAAAAACTGAAATGATTTTGGTAAAGTTTTGCTTGTCTTCTTGCTCAAGGTGAAAAAAGTCCACATTGCATATAGAATTTCAGAGCAAATGGTTCAAGTCTGGCAGAGTTGCTATAAAGAGTCAAGGCAGGTTTGCAAGTTGGGTAGCCCCTAGTGCTATTAATGGAGATGTGAAAACATCCTTGCCCACGCAGCAGTTGCAGGCAGACCAGCCTGTGCAGAGGACAATGATCTAACTTTCAGAGCTTCAGTTTATCATTGTGTAGACTTTTCACTACGTTCTAACTGACATTAGAGGAAATTTTCCTCAGGAAATCTAGTCTTCATCCCTGATTTTCTGTAAAGATATTAATCATTGTTGTACACATAGATATACAAGATGCACATCATTCTTCTAGCCACAGGGAAGCCAGTCAGATTAATGCCCAAGTTAAATGAAAGAGAAGAAATAACCAAAAATTATTATTACACAATCATTATTTGAGCTTGTGCAAAGGCTGAAGTAATTTCACTTTCCTATTTACAAATCCGGAAGAGATCTTAAAATCTGTTACAAACTATGTAAACAAGAGCACTATCTTACACAATCATAAACTTGCACTTCTTCAAATTATTTGGCATGGTCTCTTTCCCATATTTGACAGAAAGCATTTGGTATAAGAGATCTTGGCCTTGAAAACAGCTGTCACGTGCATGCAGCACCAGAAGGGCTAACAAGTTTCGCATGGTTTTAAGAAAGTTTTCCTTGGCATTTTGAAGTGAGGGAAGGAAAAAAAAAATATACAAAGGGAAGAACAGAAAGAAGAGGGAGGGGGAACTGTAGGCACAAGCAGAAATAGGATTAGAAAACTTGAGGTAGAGGCACAGAGCATACAGGGTTAAAATAGTAAGTCACAATTGTTTTCCACGAGGAGCCTGCCAAATCCCTTTTGGAATTCACTTTGAATAGTTTTAGATACTAATGTTCTTCTGTTTTCTTAATGATTGATAAATGAATTGTTTGAGAGTCTGTTGCTTAACCAAAGTCCAGGAGGACAAATAGTTTTTGTTCCCAGAAACTAATCAAAGTGACTCTAAAGACACAAATGTGCGCTATGGTTGTTGCAGTGATTACAGTTGATTATTTTACTAAGAGTGAAGATGTGGCAGCAGCCAGTGCAATGCCAGCCACATGCCTAAGTGACCTGCTAGCTTTGCAAGGGGGACAAGCCACCCAGGCAGATGTTTATCCTGGCTACCCATTCAGTGCTGCCAGTTCCACAACTGGAGTCTGAAATTTACTTTTCTCCATGTTACAATTGATGCTGTTGCCCTGGTGAAAACCATGGTATAGATGCTGCTTTGTTTTTAAAGAAACCCTCTACCTGGTATGGTATATTCCACATGGGAAAGTAGTCAGGCAGTTGTCGAGAGCTACTGGTGCATAAAAAGCTTAATTATTTGGATTAGTTTGATTATTTGGATTTTGGAAGGAAAGCTTTTTGTATAAAAAGATTTAATGAAGAATCTGAGGGAAGAGAGCAAAATAAAACAGCTATTGGAATGATCTGTGTGCAACTTTAGCTGTTGAATGGAAAACTAAGCAGACATAGATTGAATTGATATGGATAGGTCAGGCAAGAGTAGTTTTTGTACGATAGACATTTACCATTTTACTTTTTAAAGAATTAAGAGGATCTATGAGTTGTAGAAATTAAGAAAAACAAACACAACAAAACTTTACCACTGAACTTCTAGCAGTCCACAAATTGCAAATTCAATTTCTAAGAACAATTATACTTACTTTAGGAGTGTTTGTTTTAATATCAGCTAGCCTAAAGACTTGAGAAAAGTTAAATCTATTGTGTGGATGAAATCAGCCAACTTGTACATGTGGTTACAATTCAGATTGCTGGCTAAAACTCCGAAAGGCAGTGAAGCTATGAACTGTGCACTGAGCGAGGTTAGGAGAAGTGGCACTAAACAGGAACCCATTTTGGTGCAAAATAGACCACTAGCAGGTGGTGGAGACTCCAGGCACGCACGTGCTTTAATCTATGAGTTCACTGCTTCCCTCTTTAACAAATCTAGAGGAGCCATGTTGTTTTCTTATAAGTGTTATAATACGCTATATATGATGAGCCAATAAACACCTTAAAAGGTAATAGCCATCATAACTATAATACTAGAAGGCCTGTAGTCATTCACAGTCCTCATCTGCTATCCTATTTTGCAAGATGTTTTAATAAATTTTGATATGTTTTATAAATTCCACAGCTGAGATGAATTTAACCCAGCAGAAATTATGCCCATAATAATTTACACATCTTGCATGAATGTTTCAACATTTTACTGTTTTGATATAGAAAGCAGTAATGCAAAAGGCTTAACTTGTTTGAAATCTTGTAGCTTTTATTCTGCATACCTTGAAGTACTACATTTAAATATTGGATTATTGCTCATGGATAACACGGATGCCTATGAAACTCACGGGCTTGATAAGATCTCATTATCATAGCCTGCTTAATTCCAAATATGTTAACGTCACTGGTTTTTTTGTGCTTCCATCTTGCATATTGTGTATTCCTCGAAAACATAATAGAACTGCTTAGAGTTTTTCCACAGATTTAACTAAGCTTTGCAACCATAAAAACAACTGTAAGTGGAGCTCTATTTCCCAAACTCCTAACATGGACAATATCTCTTAAAAATCTTATGTTAAGCAGTATAGTATGCACATGTAAACCCAAAAAGGTTTAATTTAAAGGCAGGAAAGAGAGCAAGCTATTGTTCAATACAGAAGAAGGTAGCAGAATTCAACCTTACGCTCCTATTAGTTTAACAAAACAGTTGATATTGCAAAGGGTGGCTATTTCATCTACAAAATTAATAAAACATTATTTTAGTATTGACATAGTGCAACAAAAAGCAATTTTTAATATAAAATTACAACTAAAGAGAATTATAATCGTTAGGAAAATCCAACATATAGATCAGTATCAGCAGCTTCACAGGGACAGCTTTAGCCAAGTCGAAAGCAGCACTTACAAATAGGGTACTCAAATGGATTGAAGAAAACATTACTGAAGTAAGTAGAAGGTCAGGTGTAACTCCCACCACACTGAAGGGATTTGCATCAGAAGGAAAACGTAAATTTAATTCAGTCTTCATCTTGCATGCCATATTGCCTACCATGCTGAATCAGAGGGTAAAAATTCCTGTTACCTGAACACAGTCTACTTTTTGAGAACTACCAATTCTTAGTAGCACTGCACAGTATCACTACAAACTACTGAATTGAGTCTAAAATGTGGATTTCAAGGCATCTGAAATGACTCAGTTCTATATGTACCTTCATTAAATATTTACAGCAAGTATTTATGCAATGTTTAAACTGTCTTATTTTTTAATTTCAGCTTATAAGTATTAATAGTAACTCTCCAAGCAATAAGTACAAAAATATTTGATCCTTACATGTAGCTAGTAACCTTGATAGACTGCATTACACTTCGATTCTACCAAAGAATAATTGCCATGAATAACTGTGAAATAACACTGAGATATCATAATTTTTAAACAAATCCACTACTGACGTTTACCAGCTATCTGCTTTGCAATGTTCAAAACAAGAAATAAAGCCAGGTACACTTACCCTTGGTACCAATAAGCAAGAACATATAGAAGCAGCAGTCGGATGTCATATCTGTCCTTCAGCAGTTCAATGAATAAAGTCAATGAATGTTGTCCCTCAAATTGCACACCAGCCAGCGCGCTGCTTGTACGGTCTGCTTCTGACAGCCTTCAGCAGAGCGTGAAGCAAGCTCCCTTCTCTCCCCTGCCTTCTTCCCTTACTCTCCTTTGCGCTAGGTCTCCCTCTCTCCCCCTCTCTGGCATACACATACATGCAGACACGAAAGTTTCCAGGAGCACACCGACTCCTCAGGCTCTCCCTTGCAGGATGGGGTCTGCTCTGCAGCAGGCGAAGGCTGGGATGTGCGTGGACAGGGGTCTGCCCCAAGGAAAGCTGCTGCTGCTGCACAAAACAGCCAGGTCCAGAGAACTGTCATCAATAGTCCAATTTTTTTTCCCGTAATCTTTTTTCTTAAGTCATAATGCTACAAGAGGCCTGAAAAGTACAGTTTTATTTAGGCAAATCTGTTTGAAACTAAACATTTGCTATAGTTTAGATAAAAACTGGTGGTTTCTCAAGTAAGGGGAAGTGAAATTTATAAACACAGTCCCTTTGTAGCAATCTGGTCACTCACTGAAATACAGAAAAATGCACAATGTAATTTATTTCCAATAACACCATGTCACAACTTTTTTTATACATTAACCACTCTTCATGACTAATGTTAAAGAAAACAATGAAAGAGGAAAGAGGGATGTTCGGTAACATATACTGTATGGCAATAAGATTTTTCACAGATTCTCTCCCTATCTAAGTACTTTAAGACATTCCTATCTGGCCCTTGACTTTATTGTTACCAGTAGATCATGGTATAAGTGATCACATATAGTGTCACATGGTTAATAATCTTTTTTTACGATGTGAAGGCTAACATCAGCGCAGCAAGATATATTTCAAAATGAGTTGGTCAGTTGAGATGAACTTGAGATGAGGAGTTAAATTTTATCTGCCCTCAAAGAGGTTCAGATTTTTCATATTTTTTTTTTAAAAAAAGCTTGATAGATTCAACAGCATGCCAGGATGACAAGGGTCAGGGAGCACTGGAAATGTGTCAGTAGCTACGCCAGGTATCTAAGGAAGAAAGCCTCTCAGACTAAGGAAATATGTGCATGCATGGACACATATATGAAACAGTGAATTTAGAGAATGGGGAAAATCTGTATCAGAGTCAAAAGCAAAGTCTACATTGTTGCCATGGCAAAGTTGTCTGTCAAACAGATATTATGAACTGTCAGTCTCTTGATTTCTAATATAAAAGAATACAAAATATAGTAGGGGTTAAACCACAAGGTTCTTATCTATGGAAGCCTGTTCCAAAAGTCTGTTCACATCTACTGTACCAACACCAGTACTGGGCAGTGTCCAGGCAAAAATGGATTCGATGGATTAGGGACCTATAAAAGATTTCTTTTATAAAGTGGGTACTAGTTTTGGAATATACCAAGTAAAACCACAGTTGCCTCAAGCAACTATTCAAGAGTTAAGCTAACACCTAGATACTGTAGGGCTAATGCCTGAGCTGAAAAGGGCTTCCAAGGTGGGAAAAATAAGGGGAAGAAACTGAACCAAGAATGTGAAGAATAAGAGAAATATACTTTCAAGGAAAATTAAAATAAAAGCTCTACCTCTTTACTGCAGGATGAGACAGAACTGACGTTCTAGACAAAGGTTTTTTCCTAGTATAGTTTCCTCTGTGGCTTTCTGCTTCTGATTTAATTACTTCCATTTGAGATGTGTAGGAACCATATATGTTTTTGGAATATACTATTTTTACCTGATAATACAATAAATCAAGCAAGCTGTTTCTTCAAAAAGCAGTCTGACTGCAAAAGCTCAAGATTTTCTACCTCAGGGTAAACAGGGAAAACCCCCAAATGCAGTACATACCACCCACACACATTTTCTGAAGCTCTGTTTAATGGGAGTTGTCACTTTCCAGCCTTCCTCTTTATCAAGGACATTTAGCTAGGATACTCGTTAATTTTGCTGCAAACATTTTTTCTATGGAAAAACCAATGAGATCTTCCCTCTTCTAAATTTCTTACACATTCATAGCAAGGATACATTAAGCAGCAGCACTTTCCAGCCCATTCTCTCGGTATAATTTTATTTAAACCAAGAAGATAGAGTTACAAACATGCACACTGCTGAACTCTGGAATGCAGAGCAGAAGAAGGAGGAGAGGCAAGCTCATTATTAGAACAAAACATTAAATAGGACATTACTAGCTTTTGAAAAATAGTTTTGGCTTACTTTACTTGAAAGCTTTTTTACTTCTTCTTTGAAGAAGCACTTCTGTGCATTAGAAAGGCAATAAGTACTTCCCTTCTGCCTAAAATGTAAAAAGCTATAACATTTTGGTGGTTTAGAACTCTCTTTTCAAGAAAACAATAGGCTTTATATGCTAATGACTTACAAAGCAAAGAAATAACACATCAGAGTTACATCTTTGTTTCAAACAACTTTGAGAAGACATTCAACCTCATTTGGATGGTCAATATTTGCTTGCGTTTCTGCTTACAGCAATTCTACAATTAAAATTAAAAAAACATAGAAAACTGTAATATGGGTTACGATGCAGATGTTTACTTTACTTCTCAGTTCCAAGAAATGAGTAGGTTAAACTGAATTCACTGGAAGGAAAAAAAGTGCCATTCGACTTCTTTACTGTTTCCTGACAAATACTCGCAGTGTGACTTTCTGTCTTTACAGCTATCTGACACCAGTCTAAAGAGTTGGTCTAAAATTGTAGTTTTAAAACTGTAGGAACCTACTCGTCAGATCTGCAGGGGAGCCTCCCTGCCCCCAGACATTCAACCAACATTGTACCACCAACACCATAAACTATCAGAAGATGTTAATGAACTGTTTCACTGAATCCAAATAATTATGGCTATTATTTTACTGAGAAGAGTCACCTTGTGTTTCTATTACAAAGTGTTAGAAATGAAATTGAGTATACAGGGCTTAGAATTAAATAATGGTAATTATGAGGCACTTTCAGATAAGTGTTGCTAGTGAAGTTCTAGCACCTTATAGTCTTTTTTTTCTATAATTCACATTAGGTGCTATGTAGAAGGAAATTCCTCCAAGCAAACAAATCATAGTTGTATGCATCATCATTGTAAGTGTCACCATTAAAAATAAAAATAAACTAAGCTGTAAATCATTGCTACTGTGGAAATAATTTAGAAATCCTTTTCAACTTGAAGAAAAATATTTACTTACCCACAGGCTGCAGCTACTCCCTTGGAGGTTAACAAATATTTTACCTCAACCTCTGACTCTATGTCACTCAATGTTACAGCTGATAAGCTTCAAGCAGATTCAGTACAGGTGGGAGCAAAGGCATCTCTAAGTTTTAGTCTATGTGGGGTAGATAGATGCATACAAACTCTACCTGTTACCATGCTGCTCCAAGTACTAAGTAGTATGGGTCTCAGAGATATTTTTGCTCTTTCCTAATGTGGGAATAGTTTCAGGGGTGCTTTATGTCATGTATGAAATCAAATACCCACAAGACAATAGATATGGCAACAGTGATTTTATAACTAAGAGTTGCTCATTAAGCAAAATAAATTTTCAGCTGAAAATACCAACTAGATTGTCAGCTGTTTTGCTGCACTAGTGAAACACAAGAAGTGCAGAATGAAGCACTGAAAGTAAAACTGGGCCCATGTTGCCATCCACAGTCATGAAGACTACATAGTTCATATTTAGAAACGATACCCCAAGAAATGAACCTCTTGCTTTCTCAGCCATTTGATGGCCAAACTTTAGGGTTCGTATTATAGCAATATGAATAATTAATGTACAGATAAGGTTTCAGAACACAGCATTTAAAATGTAAATTCTCCATTATGTATGTCAATCCTACAATTCAAAAGATTTAACTCTGCAAATGAACATAATTGGCTTCATTATAATTAATTTACATTGGTTTCAAAGCTCCATCAGTATGCTTTGTGGATAGCGTGACTGAGAAGGTGGTGTTTATATTTTACAGGGCAACCATTACCTTTGGAGGATATATTCCTTATTTAACATCTACACCAGGTTCCCTGGGTTCGGAGCAAAGCAAACTAAAGGACCTCTTAGGAAAAGAGCAGTCTAAGCACAGAAATATAAGAAAAGACCTCATCTACAACAGCTCTTTCCAAACAGTAAGCTGTACTACAGTACCTTTATCTATCTCAGACACTTGTGACTCAACCAGTATTGTAAGAATGTGTTATCTTTTCATAAAGATTACTCTTCCCCATTGCATAATTACAGAGATTTAATAGGATTTACCTCCCAAAACCTGAAGAGCCTGGGACACTTGGCCTAACAGGCCAAGCTAACTGCACAGGCACCTTTGCTATGTGGCCTCCTGATTTCTCACTCCCCTCTCCAGATCCTCTTTATCAGGCACAGCCACAGCTGAGCTGGGATTACTGGCATTTGCTTCTGGAGAAAGGGGAGAGACTTTCCTCTGCTGGAGAAACTATCTGAGCTAGATGTTATCTCCTGAAGGGCTTTGTTACAGGGACAGTACAGAATTTTTTTTTCAGTACATATGTATATCCACCAAGTGTCTCAAAATAGAAACCAGTTCTGCCAACCTTATTTTAAGCTAAAGCTATTGTACAAAGTTTGGCTCTAGTGCCAGCTCCCAGATGCAGAGCGATCCTAACTCCCTCACTAGGTCTGTGACTGTAGCTACAGAGGGGAACATGGACAATGAGTTTCACTTTTCCACTGGAAAATGGCAGACAGAAGAGGAGGAAGGATTCAGGGGTGACTATTTGTCCTTTACACATCTTCTGTTGTTTGTAAATGAGACACTAGTTTGGCTGTAGACAATGGTGTACAAGCAACAGTATCTAGCTAGCTCTGAGCTCATTGAAATGCTTTCCTTTCTTCTGCAAAAGGTACTCTCTGCTGCTGGGTGGTTTGGTGACCCTGTCTAGCTGTCCTATAGCTGGCATGGAGGAAAGCGCTCAGTCAGAGCAAACTTACTCACTGCCTCCCTCATTTTCCCCAGTTTTCTCCAGATGTCTGTTCCAGCTGGGTGTTTTGACTAGACCAAATAAAAGCTCACCAGTGTGCCTGACTCAAAGCTGCCACTGGAATGTAGAAAGTACATTTCTTTCAAAATAACCAAACACATAAGTTTTGCCAATGACATCTTTTCCTAATCAGCAATTTTCAGTCTTTTGATTGATTAAAGATTGTAACAATATTTCTATGATTGTGTGTGATTATAGGCATGATGTTAATGGTTTTGCTAAGTTACTATATCATTTGGCAATGTCACAGGAATTGTATATGACATCCTGCTTTTTCAGTGTGACTCTTTTTCCATGTTATCTCTGTCATATTTGAAGGATTGCAATTTTTTTCTACAGCACCTAAGCTTCTAGAAGAAAAAGCAATATGAATAGCTGAATATACAATATCGGAAGATGTGAAGTTCATAAAATGTTCACTAGCAATATATTTACATATCTTAACATGAGCTGGTACCAAACATGGTCATTGATAATTAAGTCATGCTTTGATAGAATGAACTCTAAAAAGATGCAGTTTATAAAGTTTTGAGGAAACAAGGCATTTTGATAACTCATCTATGAGAACCTCTGTGTTAGAGAACTATCAAAGCCAACTTTAAAGTCAGAGGGAAATAGATGTGTGGTACCAGAACGGTCATACAATTGGGCTACCACCTGCATTAGGAAATTATCCTCAGTGCACTCCAAGAGTCTCCTGAACTGCTTACAACTTGCTTACTCATCCATGACTTTACGTGTGAACCCACAATGTTCTCCGCCAAGTATAAACTGAATTGAAGGAATATTTAACTGAGATTCAAGAAAAGGAACAGCCAGTTAGACATGTAGGATAAACACATGCTAAAGTGAAAAAAAAAAAAAGAATAAAAACAAATCCCCCAAAAACTCATAAGTGAGAAGGAAGAGGAGGCGAGTTACAGTATGAGGAAGCAGGGCTTATTAAAGGGCAAATATATAATATGTGAAGATGCTATCAAAAGTAGGAACCACTGAAATGAAGAATGCATTTGAGAGATTTTTTGTAGGACTATCCATACCCACGGTTTGCCACTGTACCTTTGTGAAGAAAATAAACTCTGTAAAATTAACGCACCTTTTGTGAAATAGGTACGATTTCCAACCTGGTGGCTTTTATGTAATACCTTAAATTACAATTCTAATTTTGTACTTCTGCAACAACCTACAGGAAACAGAACAGAAAGAGCAGAAGGGAGCTGTGAAATTCGGAAATCTCAAGGTCATTGCTATATAATTACAAGTGACCAGTAAAATAACATTCTCCTAATGTTAGCGAGTACCCAGGACCTAAATTCCCTGGGGCTTTGAGTTCATTGTTTGGTGCTATTTAGATTTGTTCTTTTACACAGATACACATTTGATGCAATCAGCAAAGAAAGTATAGCATTTATCTGTATCTAATACTGCAGCTTTTGAGAAGCATAAAATGAAAATTGCTTGACAGAGCTAGGAAAGATGTTGGTTTTGGGAACAGCTGATAGCCTGTGGTGAAGAAGCTTATATTAACAGAGATTTTTTATTTAGGTGAGCTTTTCTTCCCTTCCTCCAACTAAACTGTGCATGAAAAAAATCAATATTTCTGTGAGCAGCTTGAGCCAAAATGAGGAATTAATTTTAATATTAATCATACAGTTCTAAAGCACTGGGCGTGATGCAAGTGGAGAAAACATTTTCAAAGTAACCGTGCAGAATGCATGGTTAAGCCATAGGAAGTTATGACCTCCAGTTTTTTTCTTGTTTGTTTTCTGATTTTATTTGGAAATATAGCGGAAACTGCTAGGTTTGCAAGACTGAGTGATAGTTTTACAAAATCAACATTTCAAGTAAAAATGTTTGGTGTTTTCCCCAACTCTTTGGCTGACTAAGACTATAAAAAACTATTTTCCCTTTGATGATATTTTTTCTAATTATCTTGAATGTTCTAATACCATTAAGAATATAAAGTCTAATCTTAATGGATAGCGAGATAACTTTAAACAATGCATTTAGCCTGTTTTTCTATTTTACCCCAGGATGATTTCCATGTTAATTCTAGGAAATATCCTTGTGGTAGGTATAATAAGACAAAAATCCCAGAGAAGCACTTGAACCACTAGCATTGTAGTGGCATGCTATATCTTGTGCTCTCTTTCTGGCTCAGTCTGGGATTATTTTTTGTTCAGGAATGTAGCTTCAGTAAAACAAACAGTTCATTCTCTTCCCCTTGAACCCTTGTGTGCTCCTCTAAGATATGAGAGAATTGAATGAAGTCTTCCTCATCCTGCTCAAAAGCTTTAAATGTTGGGCTATGACATGAAAGGAGGCAATGCGATCAGTACTCGGTGGTGCTGACACACACTTATGTTAAAGGAAAGAGCAGGGGCCATCATTATGCTTTGTATGGAGGCTGACTCGGTTTTGGTGTATAGGTGTGCTCTGAAATTAAGCCTTCAGAGGGCTCAGGCAGATGAATACCTAGCTTCTGGATCCGGTTGAAGTAAAGTGAAATAAAACTTGCAGGTGCTTTAACCTGAAGATAACAAACTGTGTCTCCAGTGGCCTGGAAGCAGCAATTTAGCAATGAATTTTAGTTGTATAGATGCTATGTGATTTCAACAATCTGATGCCCTTTTTAGCTTCAGCCCGTATTGCTTGCTTAAAAGATGTGGTACATTTCTCACACAATTTAATGCACATTTTTTGATTACCTACATTTCTACCCATTGGCTTTTATCTTCAGGCCTCTGAGGAAATACAGATTAACAGCTATTATTCCTTTTTTGACTTTGTAATTGCACAAAATGTTAAAACAAATAAATAGGAACTGATGGGTAGAATTCTAAGAAGCAACAATTATTGTATTTCTGATCTATGCATGCTTTATCCAGGCATCATTTAAATGCCTTTGTAGTAGTGTTGGCTTCCTCCAGATCTGTATTTCTCTATCAATATATAAAGCCTTTATATTTTTTATTATGAAAGATGAATTAATAACTGTGTGTTGAAATAGTTTTAGCATAAATAATTGAATTCCAGTAATACAGAGTGTAAATCCAAAACCCTAAGCAGAAGGCATTCAGTGTAACAACCATCCACATTCAGCACAGCTAAAGGTATGCTGGCACCCCTCCAGACCAAGGTGGGAAATTTGCACCTTTTTTGAAAAGTATTTGTAACCTGTGATCTAAAAATGTGGTGGGAATCCATACAAACATATACCTGGTTTTAAAATCAGACAGCTAGGTTTTAGTAATGCTGCAACTGACAACAGTTACACTTTGTTTGAAGTGTAAAACTAGTCAAGCTTTTGGGATGTTTTCCCAAGGCCACAGTACAAGAATACTTATCCTGACCAATGCAAAGCTGGTTTAAGTGTGCCTATGCAACTTCCAGCAGCACCTTCAGCTGTTGTGTAGGCTACTGCCTGCATTTTACCAACTTCATTAATACATTTTTGTCACGCTGATGCTACATCCCTGCAATCATTGAAGAACTACAGTGTCCAAATTTTTGCCACTGCAACCTTTTGGACTTCAGAGCCATGTGAAAAATGTAGAGAGATGAAGGCAGGTAAAAATGGCAGTCCCTGAGGCAGGGACCCTCCTGATATGGCCATTAGGAAATGCTGAGGAGAATGCAGTGCCTTACAGACCATCCTGCCCCCAGACTGGAGCGAGCAGTGCTTGCTACCCTGAATAGCTTTTGAAATAGTTTTTCCTCATATCAATGTGTTTCCTCATGAAACACCACTGGACAAAAAGCACACATGTTTTTAACGTCTTTCTCTAACCTCTCACTAATTAGGGTATTGCCCTAAGGCATAATAGAGTAAAACTCAAATCCCATGGTCTTGCAAATCCTGCAGTACCGGAGGTGTTGAGACCAGCATCTCTATGTCAGGGAGAAGGAGGTACTTCTTTACATCAGGAAGTGGTTGCAAAGGTGCCGTCAGGCCTGGGACCAGCCCTGACACGGGGATGCCAGGATCCCCAGCCATCCCCTCCAGTGAAATCTAGCCATCCCTTAGGGGGGTTATCTGTGACCTTTAGCAGATTCTTATGGTGTAATCTCTCACAGCCAGCAGTTTCTCAACTCATGTCCAGCAGTTTTGTGCGTCCTGGTCCATTAGCATGGCACATTCAGGGGCCTGGGGGTTTGCTTTCAGCCCAAACACTTTATCCAGCGGGAACTCAACTTGCTGTGGAGCCTGATATTGTCGGCGGTTCAAAGAGGTTTAGGTAAAGTCAAGGGCAACAAGGCCATGAGTTGTCTCCAGAAGGTCTCGGCAGGCTTGTATGCCCTGACACACCTCGTCCAGCAGTTCTGGATGCTGGGAAATACAAAGACAATACACTGCACTCCTGTGCGCCGCCCAAATACCATCTCTCTGTTTTCTGTGTGTAGTACGCAGGATGCCTCAGTACTGGGTCAGTGGTTAATTGGTTGAGATAAGCAGCACAATAAGTTTGCACTGACTTTACTCATTTTTCTTTTACCTGCATCAGCAAACTGCAAATCAGTTTCTTATTAGTAACTGCTGAGACAGACTGATGTCTTTCTTTAAATATGGTTATTATGGCATGTTTAAGAAACATGAGCACAGCTCCTGAATATCAACTGTTTCCTCTTCCATGCTAAGAAGGCTGCAGAACATGCTTCATACTGTCTTCTAATTACAAATACACCTACCCCAATAGCAGTTGTAATTCAGTACAACATAGAAACAACAAAGAGGAGAGAATAACACTTTTTCACTTGCCAAAAAGCAGATTTCTGAGAGAAGGGTTTTAAGTAGTTCTTCTTGTGTGATGATTAATTTATTCCTACCTGAACTTTACTATAAAATTCTTCCATTATTTTACTTCTTAGAACAGAAGATGTTGGAAAACAAGTAAGAAATGATTAAACGGTGAAGTTAATTTTCAGAATAATATGAAATATATATTTTTTCAAGTTCTGAACAGAAGTTCATTATTTTTCCCTGTATTTTAGCCTGCATTTAGTTTAATCCCTTAGTCTCCTTTTCCAGCAGTCACAATGACTGGTTAAAAAAATTCTTGCATGGACTGAGCAACATGAAAAAATCTGAAAGTAGTAAGAATTTAGCTGATGCTTTGATGAATTTCTTCTCCCCACATTGAGCAGCTGACCAGTAGGCATTAATGGTTCTATTTTCCAGCACAGATAGAGCAATCCTTTCCTGAGATATCTGCAAGTGTTACACTGATAATATAATCTATTATCTGATTCTAGGAAGGCAGGCAGCACTTGGAAATGGCCCTCTATAAACTACAAATTGTTATACCATTGTCTTTGCTGTTAATAATAATACCTCCATCTGAAGCTGGGGACGCGACTTAAGTTCACTCATCCTGCAGCCTCATGAAGCTTATTACTTTCTTTGAAAGGAAACAGCCTAAGACACAGAGTTATTGTGGTAGAAATGCACTGGTATTGGATACCAGTCAGTGCCATGTTATTGTCCGGCTCACACTTGCCATTTCTTTTTGTCTTTAATTTTGGAAATAGTTCCCTATCCCCTAAGTATATAACTTTACAAATACTTTCTTGTTACTGAAGCATCTTAAAGGCAAATACACTTGGATTGGAAAATTAGAGTATTTTTATCAATGTTAACCTTGGGAAATGGAAAAAAAGTATTATAGCATCAAAATTCTTATAAGTGACTGAGGGACTAGATTGTCAAATATTGAATATATATAGGTTCAAGAAATTGCATGAGGTATCTGCTCTTTCTATTTCTACAGAATCCCTTCCATTGTCAAGTGCTACAGGTCAAATTTGTTATAGGACATTTTATCATCAAGGAAGATATGAGTTTGAGTAATTTGTATTAAAAGAACTCAAGATACAAATTTTTTTCAGAGGTTTTCTTCGGGAATGGATCATGAAAAGTCATTAGATGGGACAGGCTATACTTTAATTTTTTTAAAAGACTTAAAATTTTGCTTTAAATGAATTTTGTGTTTCTTTTGGCATAAGATTCCAATTTAGTTCACTTCATGTGGTTTTAGCCATGTGTACTACTGCATGCACTTTTTTAATGGTGCAACTCTGCTGCGATGATGCATGGCTTTTTCTTTGAGGCAAGTTTTCCTCTCCTGTTTATTTCCTCACAAAGTGAAATAAAAAAATTACCACAAAATACTTTGACAAAGAAGCTACCACCCTTAGGCAGTCATTGTTCCCTGCATGCTTATTACATGTACTTGATTGTTATAGCTTCTTTATAGCATCTGAATGTAATTTAACAATAACAAAAATGGTCTGAAACTTTTGACATGTTTGGAGAACATACAGCTGCAGGGAGGCTTTGGCTTGAAAAGCTGGTGCAGTACAAAATAAAAATAGCAGGCTTCCAAAAGTAGACTTCATAAATCAGAGGTTTCGTAGGTGAACTCTTCTGGGATACTGATCTAAACAAAAAGCAGAAGAAATCTGGCAGCTCCTTAGAGATGCAGTATTTAGAATAAAAGTGTAAACAATACTATTCTGGGGGAAAGAAAGGCAGAGTAATAAAAAATCAGCTGGGTTTAATCAGTAACTTTTTATTGCCCTCTAATACAAGAAGGGACTGTATTGGAAATGGAAATGAAATCAAATTGCTGAAGATGAGTACAAAGGTGTAGATCAGGCATGCTGGCCAAAATCAGATAACTAAAAAGGACAAACCAAGGTGAACTAGCAAAGGACATCAGGAAGAACACAAAATTGTTGGACACATAATTTACAAAGAAAGGACAGGGTTAGGACTGTGCTTACTGATAAATATATCGTGAAGGTTATTTAGTTTAAGTGCATTTTAAAGTGTTTCATGCTCTTTATCTGGACGTTTTCACTCAAAAGTTCAAGGTGATCAGGTGGCCAGCATAAGAGCAACAAAAAGGGGCAAGAAGGTAAAGAACATTTTGGGGTATACATAAATAAATCAAATATCTTCCTACTGTCCTGGCCCAATAATCTTCACCCTAAAGTGCCTTGAACTTCTGGCTAAGTCAATTAGAGAGGTTAATGGTTATCTCTGCAAACAGGCAAGTGCATGAATACTTGATCTACTTTCCTGGTGGTTTGTATAAATTAAAATCTGTGGAAGAAGGAGTTAAAAACTAGGAAAATATGCTGAGAACATACTAAAAAATAATAGAAGAGCTTTAGTGAGTCATTCTCTGTAGTTTATCAAGATAGAGATCAAAAGGTAACTTGATTATGGTATATATACACTTTTCTGCAGACTACTAATGGGCTATTTAATACAACAGAGAAAGATGTAATATTTTTCAGCAGTTAAGAGCTGAAAGCCAGACAAGCGCAAACTGGAAATAATGCACGGCTTTCTAATAATGAGGATAATTAATCAGTGGAGTAAATGACCACAGGAAGCACGATATAAACCATGCTTTAGTCAACACACATATAATTTGGGCTCATTTGGGGGAAATTTCTATAGAATTATGTGTGCTATATTCCCTCTTCCCTACAGCTGTTGCTTGTGGGCTTAAAACCTGTGAAATTCTTCTCATTTATCCACATGGCCAACAACAGCATAAGTACGCTTTTTCATTTGGGACCATGATGCCATGCAGGAGCCCTAGATTAGGCTCAGAATAGAGAATATACATTTATTACTTATTGCCTGATCAGAGTTTGACTATTTTCCAGCTAAAACACGGGTAATTTTTTTGGATTATAATGGGTTTATAAAAGCCTGAAATGTCATTTGTCAAGTACAAATACATAGTTGTGGCATGGGAGATACTATAATATAGAATCACATTCACCCACAGACACTGTGTAGATGCCACTGAGAATTTGGAAGAACTCTGCTCATTCATTTCAAAGACTGAAAACACAATAATACTACCCCAAAGAACTCCATGTTTTTTCGTGTGGACTTTTAAAGTCCTTTTCAGCAAAAGTCCAACCCAGTATATGAAACTGCAAGTTTCATAATACAACGAGCTAAAGTTTAGTACAGTCAACATAACAGCTTAGTGGGTATTGTTACTCAATAGTTCAAACGACTTGTCAATTAAAAGTGTGAACAAGAGATGAAGAAAAGATAGGGGCATCTTCAGGTGTGAATGTGTAATTTATTTGGAGCCAGCAGGCAAGGCTGGTGCAAAAATAGAACAAACAACATTAATCAAGTCAATAGTGCTGTTGAAAGTTTTCTTTGAATCAGAGTTTACCATAAGGGCTCTGACAGTCCCCATTAACCAGACCACTGAGGTAGCATTTTCCCTTGTATATACCTCAAAGACTTAAGTATAAAAGTTGTGCTATGAAATCACAATGAAAGGGTTACTGAGCACTAGTAGAGGCAGAGCTCATGACTTCAAGGGAGCAGTTCCTTCCTTTGGACACAGTCAACAGACCCCGTTTTTTTCAGCAAAGCTCCTGAGTATTGCAGCTTTTCAAAGATGAACTAATGTCAACGTTCAGACCAGTCAGGTTTTGTCTTTCCTCTTCTGCAGAGGTTCTTCAGAATGAGACCGAAAGAAGTCCAAGCAATCAAGTGGTACTTATTTCATCAGTTTCATGTTTGGGTTTTTTTTCGCTCTCCACTTTGGCAGGTGCTATTTGCAGAATAATTAGTTGCTTTGTAAGTTGGCAAGGCAATTTTTATTTAAACACTGCACTAATAATGGTCAGCAGGTTTGAAAAACCTTTATACAGATAGAGGAACTAATTTATTTGCCTTCATTGTTGCACATAACCCTTTATAATTGCTTAATTGAGTGTAAGAGGTATTGTAGACTCCCATTCTCTCATTCTCTTGGTGCACTACTGTTATCGCTATTCAAAATCATTAGTATTTTCCTTGGGACACACATAGATCAAGCACTACATAAAGAAGAAAGAAGTAATGCTTGTCTGTCAGCCTCCATGTTTTCATTTTTTTCAGGTTACATTTTTGTGTATAGTTTAAAAAAAACCCAGCACATTTCAGATGTTATAAATGCACTTTTTGAATATCAATATATTGGGAAATGGAAAAGTTGAATAGAATTCTGTGTTAGTAGTAACCTCTCTTTCCATTTATTTGAAAGGAAGCAGAAAGCTGCAGTTTTGTCAAAACACTGCATTAAACTAATAAGCAGTTTCAAACAATCAATGCAAGCCAATTAAATGTGACTCCACATTTCTAGACTAACAGAGAGTTACATTTAAATTGAAATTTTATTCAGCAAAGACATAAGTCCCTCTTCAATGTGGTCTATAAAATTAACCAGGTACAATATGCCCCATACAGATCAGCAGTTTCCTCTCTATAGGGACTTAAAAAATACACTCAGCAGGCACTTTAAAGCCCTGAAGCATAAGTACAATGTGTTTTGCCATATTTGAAAATTGGTAAAATGGCTTTTGATGTAGTAGCTGATCATTCAAAATCTCCCCATGTAGCATGGATGGTGATTGTGTGCTGCATCTCTCATTACATTAAACCTGTATTACTGTATTGGACACCAGTTTCGTAGGCTCACTTACGATGAGAACATGGACACTGTGAAAGATGCAGCATGCCACAGGCATATGGAAAACATTCACCAGTACTCATATGCTGGGTTTCCTCAGATTTCTACTGTTATGCACTTTTCAGTGGCTTTCATAAGAGTGCAGTGAACTTCCCACGGCATCTGCATGAAGCTCCTCTTGCAATCACTACATTTGTTGGTTGCCCCTGATTAGTAGGGGCATCTAGTCAGTTAATGTATGCCATCTTAAACAGATCCAGGTCCTTCCCCTCAAAGTATGAGTCTAAAACCAATTGCACAGGAGGCAGTGCAACAGGCATGGCCATAGTTCTGAGACTGCTAAGCTTCATGCAGTTTCCTAATTGAGTATATGTTGTGGGCCGCAGATGGTGAGTATGTATTCCTGATTTGTGAGATCACAGGAGAGCCATTAGGCTTGTCCTGCTAAAGAAATGCCAGTTAAAGTAGAAATCGCTACATTCAGCATTCCTTCATATGTTTCATGTTGGCATCCATGTCCACCCTGTTGGTAAATTCTCTAAGCAACAGTCACAAAAAGCTGGGCTGCAATCATGAGACACTTCTAAAGAGATCTAGGGCTCTGACCCGGCACACCAATAATGTAAAAAACCTCTTCACACACAATGCCTATGAAGCTCATATGTGGCTCTACCATAGTTTCTTTGACTAAGGCCATCAGGGGAAACTCAGTTGCCCTGCAATGATTCAGAGAACAACACCTAGAAGAATCATAGAATCATAGAATCATAGAATGCTTTGGGTTGGAAGGGACCTTTAGAGGTCATCTAGTCCAACCCCCCTGCAGTGAGCAGGGACATCATCAACTAGATCAGGTTGCTCAGAGCCACGTCCAACCTGACCTTGAATGTTTCCAGGGATGGGGCCTCCACTGCCTCTCTGGGCAACTCATTCCAGTGCTTAACCACCCTCATTGTAAAAAATTTTTTCCTTCTATCTAGCCTAAATCTCCCCTCCTTTAGTTTAAAACCATTACCCCTTGTCCTGTCACCACAGGCCTTGCTAAAAAGACTGTCCCCATCTTTCCTATAGGCCCCCTTTAAGTACTGAAAGGCCGCAATAAGGTCTCCCCGCAGCCTTCTCTTCTCCAGGCTGAACAGCCCCAACTCTCTCAGCTTGTCCTCATAGGAGAGGTGCTCCTCGGATCATTTTTGTGGCCCTCTTCTGGACACGCTCCAACAGGTCCATGTCCTTCTTGTGCTGAGGGCTCCAGAGCTGGACGCAGTACTCCAGGTGGGGTCTCACCAGAGCCGAGTAGAGGGGCAGAATCACCTCCCTCGACCTGCTGGCCACGCTTCTTTTGATGCAGCCCAGGATATGGTTGGCCTTCTGGGCTGCAAGTGCACACTGCTGGCTCATGTTCAGCTTTTCATCCATCAGTACCCCCAAGTCCTTCTCCGCAGGGCTGCTCTCAATCCCCTCATCTCCCAGCCTGTATTGATATCGGGGGTTGCCCCGACCCAGGTGCAGGACCTTGCACTTGGCCTTGTTGAACCTCATGAGGTTTGCACAGGCCCACCTCTCCAGCCTGTCCAGGTCCCTTTGGATGACATCCCGTCCCTCAGGCGTGTCAACTGCACCACTCAGCTTGGTGTCATCTGCAAACTTGCTGAGGGTGCACTCGATCTCGCTGTCTATGTCATTGATGAAAATATTAAACAGCACTGGTCCCAGTACGGACCCCTGAGGAACACCACTTGTTACTAGTCTCCATTTGGACATCGAGCTGTTGACCACTACCCTCTGGATGCGACCATCCAACCAATTCTTTATCCACCGAACAGTCCACCCATCAAATCCATATCTCTCCAATTTAGAGAGAAGGATGTTGTGGGGGACCGTGTCGAAGGCTTTTTGGAAGTCCAGGTAGATGACATCCATTGCTTTTCCCTTGTCCACTGATGCAGTTACTCCATCATAGAAAGCCTCCAGGTCAGTCAGACAGGACTTGCCTTTGGTGAAGCCATGCTGGCTGTCTTGAATCACCTCCCTGTTGTCCATGTGCTTTAGCATTGCTTCTAGGAGGATCTGTTCCATGATCTTGCCAGGCACAGAGGTGAGGCTGACAGGTCGGTGATTCCCAGGGTCCTCCTTTCTACCCTTTTTAAAAAGGGGCACAATGTTTCCCTTCTTCCAGTCATGGAAGTCACCTGACTGCCATGACTTTTCAAATATCATGGAAAGTGTCTTGGCAACTACATCAGCCAACTCCCTCAGGACTCTGGGATGCATCTCATCAGGTCCCATAGACTTATGTGTGTTCAGGTTCCTCAGGTAGTCACGAACCTGATCTTCCCTTAAAGAAGGTATTGTTACTGCAGAAATTAGAGGTGAAATTGCATCATACAATCCTGACTGGGCTCTAAATATGGATTTTTCCAGAGTAAAGGTATTGGATGAATTAAGTTGTTTCATCCAGACAATTCGATTTGGCAACAAATACAGCTGAGCCAAAAAATGTGGGTAGCAGACTTCCTAACATCCCCGGTTACTCATGTATAGAAACAAACAAAAGACTATTTCTTTGTGCTGACTTGTATCAGTAGCTCCTTCTCTCAAAAAAATAGTGCAAATTAATGAAATTGGGAAAGGTAATTCACATATTCCATCTTCAGGCACCTAATCAAGATGTCTGTA
Organism: Balaeniceps rex; assembly: GCA_013401315.1. Classification (NCBI taxonomy): domain Eukaryota; kingdom Metazoa; phylum Chordata; class Aves; order Pelecaniformes; family Balaenicipitidae; genus Balaeniceps; species Balaeniceps rex. Next base: position 83,551 of record VYZW01013211.1, read on the forward strand.
ATAGGAACCTCATGTTCCTGTATATCCAGTGGAATTTACAAGGATTATTCAAAGTTTCTCAGTTTCTTTTGGGAAGCTCAATTGACTGTAGGGGGCTGTGGTAGGGTACTTAGAGTTAGCTTCTATATATGCACTCCCAGAAGATCTAGACAGCCATTATAAAATGCTGGAGAGTGTAAAGTAAAATTTAACTATGTTTATATTTTTACTCATACTCACCAAATACTGTTGCTAACATTGCACTTTAAGTCTGCCAGACTGCTTTCCATTTGGCTCGAGTTAATCTATTTGATGAAAACAACCATCTCGGCATTCCTATGATGTTTCTTTTTTTTTTTTTTCTTCTCTCTGCCTATGGCCTCCTTTCTTACACGCCAGATGTATTTTCCTGAAGAAAGAATTCCTGCTTAGCAAGTATGATACATTACAGTCTCCTTGTGTTGGAAACTACACAAGCTCTTGCCCAGAACTAGCTTTAAATCAAGCATATTGCTTGAAAAAAATCAACTGAGTTATCTTTAAAGTTCTTTTCTAAATATACATTCAGTAGCATAACTTATTCAAGTTTGTGTTTTACAATATTTGGGTGTACACAATTATTTTAACAGCAAGTAATAAAAGAATGTAAGAATAACAATGCTTTGGTTTATATATGTTTTTTAAGAATGATTGGCTGCCGGGGGCATATAACTTCACCTGCTTCCAACTGAATCTTTTTCTAATTGCACCTGCGTGCTTTCATCCCCTCAGTGAGAAAGTCTGCAGTCAGTACATTAAAAAAAAGTGCATAATAAATAATATCCATGTTTATATTGTTCACTTAAGTCTCTACACTTCAATAAAATCAGTACGTAAATTTTATTTAATGTTGTTCCTCAGAATTGTTTGTATGTCAAATATTACTTTGATTCTTGTTTAGACTCAGAGAGAAAGTAGCAGTAAAGAGTAAGAGAAACACATGCTTGGTTACCCTGAAATCTGCACCTTTACATGAGATATGGGATTGTATGCAGTCAGATTTTCATGTTGTGTAGGCACTTTTTTTGTTGCATTTCTAGCTGTTAGTCATGGTAGCTACATTACAAGTCAAAAATGATGGTTAAAATAGCAGAGATGTAATATAACTCACAGAGGAAAAATGCTATCCTCAGAGTACATCTGAATAGAAAAGTTTAGGTCAACATCAAGATACCACTTGCCAGTGAATGTATTATGCTGTTGTAGTCAAGACTGATTTTTAAAGAGTGATGTCATGTTCTTATTTATTTTTTACACAGGCTTACCTGCACAAAGACTTATTGGAGGGTTTGTGGCTGATTACACACACAGACTCTAATAGTGAAAATTTCTTTTTTGGGGGGGAAAAAAATCCCCACAAAAGAAAAAGGAAAGAGAAAAGGAAAACTCTGCCCAGTGACGACCTGGGAAGAGAAGCAGCAGACTCTCCCAGGCAGATGTCCCCCTTTGGGTGTTCTCTGCAGTGCAATACACGTCCCCACACGATATCTTTCTCACAATAACTGTACAGTGTCTGCCAGGACATGCTCAAATGCCACTCTGATCAGGTGCGGGTGTTTTATGCTGGTTTGCTGTTCAGTTCCTTGTTGGGTCCCCCTGTGTAAATTAAGAGTAGGAAAAAGCAGGGGGAAGGGAGGAGTGACTCTCACACCGGTGGCAATCACTTCCCATGAGAACCCGCCATAGCAATAGTGTTAGTGTTTGCTTGAAACAATATTGGGGTCTGCAGGTGAAAAATGCCATGAGCTGCTGTGACTTAGCTGAGGAAATTTTTAGTGTAAAGAGCTGCAGTGGGTTCTCTGGAGATTCTGGAGATTTGATTTTATTCTTTCTTTCTTTTTCTGTAGAACACATGATTTAAGGACAAGGGATAGATGAATAAAGAAGATTACATCTTGTGCAATACTTTTCCTATGAGGGAAGTTAAACAATTATGACTTTGATACTACAATCAGATTTGGCAGCATGAAAGTCTAGCTAGCACATACATGGGCAATAATACAAAACTGCAGAACTGGAAAATAGATTTGTTTTGGACTCTTCTTTTACAAGCCCAGCACTCTCCTGGGCAGACATTTTCCTTAGCCAATTCATTCTAAGACTGAAGAAAAACCATCAAGAAAAATCACTATGTTGTCTCTCTTCAGGTATGCTGGGCAGTCAGTACTGATAGAGATGGGCAATCAGTGTTTATTGATCCATTCATCATTTTTCCAGACTTAATAGACTACGACTTAAACAGCTAAATATACTCTGGCTCTGGCAGAGATGTGAAATAAACCTTGATTTTGTTTTGCTGTCTTTCTAGAATTATAAGCTTCCAATATTACAAGGAGCTAATGAATTTCACTTTAGTTCAAATTTCTTTACAAATATCATAATAATCATTATCCTAACGAAGCAATAAAAGACTCCTTCGTACAGGAACTTTGGAGATCAGTTTCATGAACCTGGGAAACATTGCTTTTTATTGTATTATTGCAACAGAAAGTTAGCAAGTATGTTGTCACAATGTGCAAGTCTATTTGAAAGTAGTGTTCCATGCTCCTTATTCTTAGTTTCTCTAATTCTATTACTGTCTCAACAAAGAGATGGTGCTGGTATTCTTTTTTTCCTTTTGTTGTTACTTATATCTGTCTTTTCTAGAGAATCTTCTTAATATACTCTTTTCTTGCCTCCACATATTCTATAGATTTTCTTATTAATCAAAAATCAACTCACTGTGATTCGGTCTTGAGTGCTGTGATTCAAATCCTTACATGTGATCCAACTGCTGGGTATAGTGATAGTAGCTTCAACTGGACTACATGATTACTCTGTTCACCCTAAAGAAAGTGAGAGAGAGAAAAAAAAGGCACTTTAAGATTGTTTCAGGATTTCAGCGTTTGACTGCTTTAAAAAATTCTTCATGGATTTGTGCTATGTTTCTAATAGGGAATAACAGAATATTTAGTTGTTTCATAAATACAGAATACCATGTCACTGAGCATGTCATTACAATAAAAACACTGAAAATATGGTTTATGAAAAACTACACTGAACTTTAAATAAAATCTTAACTGGTAACAGCAAAAAAAATCAGCCTCTCATGCTAAATACTAATCACTTTAAAAATGTTAGCAAATTAATGTTCACAGGATAGCTGATATGAATATCTACCTCACACTGATTAAAAATATTCTGATGAAAATATCCTTTTAATGCAATTTATCTTCTGAATGAATGTAGAACTTTCCTTTTATTTTTTTTAGACTGTACTTGAATTTCACAGATAAACCTAAACCTATTACTTTTCCATTCCTAAAAATGTCCATGCTTGTGGTAAGGCAGAATGGGTATTAAAACTTCTGTCTTTTCTTTGTATTATAGCTCTGAGTAATAGTACATGTCATTAAGCTAACTTAGCATTTCTTTAGTCTGATCAGTGAGGTCAATGTCTAGAAAGAGGACACCTACACTTAGAGTTGTTCAAATATTTTTAGTATTGCAGTGATCTAAAATAAAGACAGTATTCTTGTGCTTCGTTAAAAGTGTATGTTAAATAGCAGCAACATATCCTTGCCTTGACATGCAAGTAATGAAATTATCTCAGACCACAGAGGAAGCAAGAAACAGAGGATGCAAAATCCCAGATCCGTGTAGGACTTGAATACAAAGTTAGGGCATTAAAATGCAAGGCCTTTTTAAACCACTTTTTGCACACTTTTGGTGTACACTGACATGTAAAGCAAAGCCATTGGGGAAGAATAATTATATTGGCAAGTCTCAGACAGGGAAAAGACTGAAGGAAACCATTTTCTGATCAGTATTTCCTTCAGTGTGGCCCCGGTGTTCCTTGCAATAAGGTTTCTGTTGTGTTGTCTGGACAATTGCTGTTTTGTCATTGACAGTTTCCGTTCATATGATTTAGTGGCTATCTCCCAGTTTTAGATCTTTAATAACTGTTTAATGCACAATGTCTGACACCAGAATGTACTTATAACAGAGTAACTTCTGGTAATAGAGATGAATTAAAATGACAGATTATGAACCAGGAATACTGAGCATCTGATAATTACACTGTTTGTCTGAATATTGTTAAATCAAAGTAATTATGTTAATTTTGATTAACTTTGCTAAATTTTCTTTGACTGATATCTGAATAATCGTTGTTGCTTTGAAAAGTGTTTGATTTTGCCTCTAGTAGATAGCTACTGTTATCACCTAACATTTTACGTAGTAATGTAAGTACGTCCTGAAGAAGTCTTTGTTCCTTTAACATTACTCAGCTACAGTAGGTTGAATGGGGAGTGCTGATGTGGGTCCTTAATAAAATTGTGTTCATTGCTCTCATGATGGCAAGTAGCAGCTTTTTCAGATGGAGTTAAGCAAGTCAATCTCCCACTCTACTCCCTAAAACCTTCCATGACCTGCGCAGAGGGAGGACAGGAGGTAACATGCATTTTGCAGAACAGCCACTGGGATCAATGAACAAAAATACCAATCTCAAAGCCTTGTGCTTATGGCTGATGGCTGCACCAACTGTCTTTCTATGATCTGCTTAGGGAAATAGAAATTCAGGCCCTGTTTCAGAATCCTGTTCAAAGATACCCAAAGATTTACATTTTGCTACACAAATTTACATAGTGTAGAAGGTAAATGCTCTTGGATATATGAAGCAACCTAATAATATAACATAGTTTCTTTGTAAGTGATTAGAATAAAAGTAGCATACTTTTTCCAAAGGAGTATTTTTTCACGTACACCTACACAATGGCACAGACAGATGTTTGTGATAGGCCCAGTGGTAGCTATCAAAACCACATTTGTTAAATTATTTTATTTAGCTGAGGTGCTGTTATTTCCTCCCCATACTTCACTGCTGAATAACTACGATGACTACTTTTTCCTGATGATAGCATCTTAGCCTGTTGAAAGAATGGTCACAATTATCCCAAATCAGTTATCTATACAGCAACAATAGGTATGTTCTTACTAGATGGTTCAATTCATTTTGTTTGCAGTCAACACAGCTTAGTAGTGTATGAAACATTGGTAGTGAAAGAGGGCTAATAATCCAGTTCCTAAACATGGCTTCAAAAGGAAAGAAGGAAAGAAGATTGATTTCCTATATCCCGACTCAGGCACAGGCAAGTTTGCATATAGACACTATATGATCAAGGCTTGTTATCATAACAGACGAACAGGAAGAATTCTGGTTTGAACTTGTGAACTACCCATCTATAAGTTAGCCCTATCCTTGATTTTTCCAGATTTCAAAGTATATTCTATTTATGTAATAATTTCACTTATATAAAGGCAAAAGAGATGAAGGTCATTGATTTACACAGGAATTTTAATTTCAGATAGTCCCTTAAATCACTTCACTGAAGTAGCATATGAAAAATACACAGATACCACAGTGCTCTAGAATGTGTTAATATATCATTAGAAGCAAAGAGAACAAACATAAACAGTTTAATGATTTGAGCAGTCAGACTTGCAAAACTCTTCTTGAATGGGTATTTTTTTTCTTTCCATCATAACCTTTCCACTAAACAATTCATAGATTTTCAGTCCCCAAAGTTTTTCTTATAATTAACATGAAGTTTGGCCAGGAACAGTAAAGCTCCTTCCACTTGCTCATCCAAGAAATTCTGTTTAATGTCTCTGAACTTTTTCTGACTAAGTCAAGGGACTGAAATCAGACAAGATAAAAAACCTGTCCTTTCCATTTTCCCCTGAATTTCTAGCTACCTGCTAGAAGTTTCTTGTACTCATGAGCCTCATTTAACGTTGCTCATAAATCTTCTCTTTTTTTTCCTTTCTGGGAACACACCATCATTTTCGGTGCATATAAACATCTCTTAATTAGTGCAAACTTCCCTTAAAACAATGAAACTCCTTTCTCAGTTAGTAACAGCATACTTAATAGGATTAGCTTACACAGGCACCTTTTCTTATTTTTGCAGCTTGTTCCACCTTTCTCTTTCCATAGTATTTCCTCTGTTGATAACAGACTTGTTTTCTGTTTTCCTTGTCACCTACACAAATGCAGTAGCATCTTGCCAGACTTTAGCTGAATAGGACTCATTGTTTTCAGTGATGTCTCTCTCTACCACACCAGCTGTGTAGAAAGTATCTTTCAGGCAAGGACCTTTTTCTATCTCCACCAAGCCTTAAAAAAAACTTTGAATTTTCAAACCTTATTTCCCCTTCTCCTTTGTTCTTACATCCAGAGGAAAAACCAAAAAGATTTTTCACCAATTTCTTTTATATCACACAAGCATCTTCAGTGCTCTAAAGCTAGTACCATGCGGTTTGTGATCCCGGGATTGAGAAAGGCAAAAATCTTTCACCTTGTAAGCAACAAAGCGTTTGCTAATGCACTAACATGACAAAGAGCCTCAGCTGTGGCAACTGATTATAATGACAGTGAGATGTCATGTCACTGTGTCTGTCAGGTGTGCTGATAATAATTTGAATGTAATTTAGCACTTTCTTCTGTTTCATTTTTTAATAGAATAGAGACAGTGGTTGTAGGTGATGAAGACTTCTGATCTATGCAGATAGTTATGATTTATGCTTTATTTTGGTGCAAGAGTGAACAGAATACCAAGGACCTCAGCCAAAAATATTCAGGCACATTAAAGGCATCCTTGGAATAAAAGGTTCATCTGAAGGAACTTGACTAACTCCACAGAAAAGGTACAATCATATTTTGAAGAATTATATTATAACCTCACTGATTGCTGTATTATGTTTGGGGCATAAAAGCTATAACATTTTTCTCTCCCAGTATTCACTTTCTTTCAGCCTCTGAATCTAGCCTGCCTGCACTTAACAGTATGTCTCTGCTAACAAAGATGGAGAGTTGCAACAAACATTTATCCGAAAATATTTTTGGATAATGTATATTCTAATGTTTATTTGGTTCCTTAGGTCCTGAATTCTTCAAATATTATAGAGCTGTGCACATGCTTCTAGTTAGGCATATAATCCAATATATGGGGCTGTGCATAATACTATGATTTCAGGTCATAAAACAATGTTATGAAAACAAACATATTGCACCATTTGTCTACATAGCAAATGCTAGCATTATATTATTTATTTAAATATATTTCCTTATATAATTAAATAACGTTTAAATAACATTACTATTCATCAACTCCCCCAAAGTAGGTTTCAGGTTACATACTGGCTCTATGCAAGGTGGGCTTTGAAGATAACTATTTAATTTTCTCTTCCTTTTCTCTTGACCCCATTGAAAAGATGGGAAAGCTTATCATTAAAAAATGTGTACCTCAGCAGCTGCATTTTAGCACAAGGATTTGAAATATGGGGTAACACCAGCACAGTAAGAATAAATGGATTTAGAACTATGCTTTTTGTCCCCCCCCCCCAAATACTGAATTTTGTAAGTTGGATTTATGCATGTAAAAATCAATATTCACTCCAAAATTCACCCTAGTTCCCAAGGTAAAACAAAAAGCACTCCCTAACAAACTGTCTTGCTGTTTGTTGGATGTCTAAGGGTACAGAACAATTAGCAGAGGGTCCAGAATAGTATTGAACTATTCTTAGAAGATATTGACATTCTGCAGCACCTAGTGAACATTCTCAGAAGGAGTGGAAACTAATGAGTTGGTATGAAAGTGTGGCCTCTGTAAACAAATTCTTCTGCTGTGTTTGTTTGCTATGTGATTGCTAACTTTAAAAAGGATGGGGAGAGGGGAGGGAGAAAGAAAAAAGACCAGACATGGCTGACATTTGGCCAGCTTGCATTTATAATGCCAGCAACTAAGCTTTGAACAGAGCATTGGCACCAGCATGGTAGATAAGACTTGTCTCCTATTCCCTTTCTAATATTACCTCTCAGAATCTAACAGACTCACAAGTTAATAATTGGTTAACAAAATAGTTTATAGATAAGGAAGACTTGAGCATGTCTTGCATGCACAAGATATCTAGTGAGCAACGTTTAATTGAACCATTTATTATAATTCTATGCTTTGAATAAAACATTTGTTTTTCATGAGTGATTAATTTTCCCTTTATTCAGCTCCATCTCACTCCCATACACCAGAGCACAGAATGTTCTTCTTAACCTCTCTTATAGTTCTCAGAGTATTTATAGGAATAGTACACTTTACCATTGAAACCTGTTGTTTCTTCTTACCTCCCCTCTTTTCCTTATTCTACTCCCTTACCTTTTAATCCATTTTCTCCTCCCTGTAACCTTCTTTCAGATTTTTACCAGTGCCTACATATTCTCCTCTACTGTTCCCTTTCCCACGGGAAAAGCCCTCTTGCTTTCATGTCCCTGCCTTTCTTATATTTTTTCCCTAGTTTCCTTTTACCCTCTGCAGAGGGACAGAAAACAAAGCTGGCAATGCCTTCGCCCAGGTCTGCATGAAAGGCAAGCTCTGGGGCTCTGGACTGTCTGTCCCAGAAAGCTGCAGGACTTGCTGTTTGCCCCTCTTCTGGGACCTGTGCCTCTAGACTTGGTTTGAGGGATGCACTCTCCTCGCACCCACCAGGGCTGTCTCCTCCTGTGCACAGGGTCCAAGATTTGCTGCTTCCATTTTGGCCCCATAGTTATTTATGCCTTGAAATAGTTTCTTCCTAACACTACCTGCCTCTTCAAATTAATGTTTCAGGTGTGTTTCCATCTCCCCAGAATGCTTATTACTTCTCATGCATAATTAATCTCTGTTGTCTTCTTCTCCAGTAATGCTTCTGTCTCTGTCACTCCACCTGTTCTTACTAAGGTAAATCACCATATCCTTCCTGTGAAGTAAAAAACCAACTCCTATTACTCTTCAACTCTTTGCTGTGCTTATGACTTACACTGAAAAATTTTCTACTAGTCTGTTCTTCCCCACCAGCTTTTCTTTCAAAATGACACCTTGTTACATCATCTTTGTTGGTGTTAGATCAATCCTATCTTTTCAACCTTTTGCTAAATTCCTCCCTCATTGAACTTTCATCTATTTTGTCTAAACCTTGAATTGCCTAAATGATTTGTCTACACCTCATATCTATCGTACTTACGTCTTGCTGCCTGCTTAGTCCTTACTTATTACTCCTTTATTTCCCTAGATCCTAGACTTCAAGTCTTTATTCATAGCAATTCATGCTTTGAATACTTCTCCACTTTCTGTTAAGCTCTACTTGCTTCTTACAAGCTCTACTCTACATTTTCTACCAAAAATAATCCCCTGGCCCTGCCTTAAGTAATAACAATGCCATGCCCTCTTTTCACCACCATGGTTTGGACGTCTGGTATGACCTCCAGTGAGGTGTGGAAGACTCTACAACACCTTGCTAAGTGATAGTAACTCCCGCATTACAAACACCAGTCACTACAGACCTACAGAAAACACTAATGATTTACTCATGGTCATCCACTTGGCCAGTTATTAGTCCGTAATAAAAAAAATGCCCATTTGAGGGAGTAACAATTTTTAGATAATTTTGTTTTAGAGACAATGTGTTTTGTTACACAGTGTTACATCTCGTATGGAAAGCAGAATAATTTTGTGTCCCCAGAGTTATGTGAGGTGACTGGTCGATTTATAGGTGGATAAAAGCTGCATATTAACATGTAACATGATTTTGGGATGAAGATGATAATAAATAAAATGAAGAATATCTGGAAGTTCCTAAAAGCAACTTTAGCTTAGAGTTTTAAAAGAAAATCAGCTGCACATTTAACACCGAACAAATTAGTAACTGCTATTTCCTCTGCAGTATGACACTTTCAAGTTTTATGTTGCTTTATGAAACACTTTTTTGGCAGAAAACAATGTAACATAACTTCACTAGATTTTTTTTTTTTTTTTTAAATATCAGTGCTAACTTATTTTGTACCAAGGCTTTGTAGGAAAAAAGTCACAACAGAGAGCTGCTCCCATCAATTTCATAGCTCTGCTGTCTTTTCTATCAACAGTTTCAGCATTTCAGAACATATAAACAAGTTACTTTGACCCATTTGTTCACAGAAACACAAAAGAAACCTGTGGCCAATCTCAGGCATGTTATAAGATACAGCTACTGAAATCATGTTGAATTTGGCTGAAATGAAGGTCATTCTATCCAAAAACAATACAATGAAGTTCTTTTGTCAGTAGATTTAAACGCAGAATAATTTGGATTTGGGTAAATAAAAAAGGTATTTTTTTTCCAACCTTTAACAGTGTGGCTTTAGAGAATTTTAAAAATATGTTTAACCTGGTGAACTCAATGGTATCATTGCATCTGATTTTAGTTTGTGTACACTTTGATCATTTAAAAGCAAAAGAGAAACACAGTTTCCCTATTAATAATGAGATATGCAGCCTTGAAAAAAATAAATGAAAGTATAGTTTTTCTTCAGAGGGACTATTTCTAGTATAGCAGAAAAATATTAATACTTTTATAGATGCTGCTGATCAGAGATACTTTTGTGCACTGATCGCCGATCCAAGTTATTCAGATTCAGTTACACAGAAAAACTATGAGGATGATCAGGAGAAGGGAAAACCTGTCTTAGGAGAAAAAAGCAAAAGGACCTTATTTCTTAGCCTCATAAACAGAAGGCAGAAAGAAGCTGGAGTTACTTTCTGAAAATATTTGGTGGAGGTGCAGGGGGTAGAAGTCCTCATGAGAGACTGGGAAGGTGGGAAAGACCTGTTTAAGCTAACAGACCACACTAGCATGCAAATACATGGTTAACAACTGGTATGAAAAAGTTTAAATAGAAACAACAGAGTGTTATTCTTTGGAAGGTACCAAACCATCACCACAAGGAGTTTCTAGAACAGCTTTCCAAATAAGCATGAATGTGGGAACCAAAGTGGTTTTAAGATGAAAACTGGTGAGTATTGGATAGGTTTTATGATACAGTTATCTGTACCATCAGGAATCTTGGTTAGATAACCAAAAAGCTTCCTTCCAGATGGGTAGTCCTAAATGTGAGAAATCTATAGCAGATTGTAAATACTAATGAAACATTTAGTTATTTTTTTTTCAGGAGTTTCCTTCTATTTTTTTTTCCTTGATCTGTAGTATTATAGTAGTATTTCAAAATAAAATGAATAAAAAAAATCCCTATACAAGACATAAGGCTTGAGGATTGAGGGGACGTGGAGATTTGGGCAGTCTATCTTTTGGACATTACTGCTTAATAGTGTCCCCTTTGGATTGCTTATACAGCATGACAATATATAACAGTGCAGTTAATAGAGGGAAATGGTATGCATATTCAAATAGCATTATAGAAAGGAATGCAGGAACAGTAGCTAGTTGGCAATAGCCACATTCAAACAGTAAGAACTACAAGCTTCTTTTTATTATTGTCAGAAGGAATACAATAGCACACTACTTAAAATAGTATTAAAAAAACCCAGTAAGAATTTCTTAAAGGTGGTCTTCAACTGTACAGCATCATTCTTTATTTTCTTTGAGGATACTCCTACTGACTTTCATGAGGTTCTGAGATGAAACAGAGACTGACTGAAGTTAATTTGCTTCTGGCATTTCCTACTTATGAATTAAAAAAATTTCCCCAAGAGTCTTCTCATGAAATTTCATAAAAATCTGAAAGCGAATGGGAGGCTGCCCTCATGACTCATTGCCCAAAACAGCTGTGTTGTTACAGACACTGTTGAAATAGGCATGTGCTCATAATTCTGTAGATGTGAACTGTTTGGGAGCTTTTCTATTCAGAGTAGAAAAATACTATTCTGACTGGAAGACAAGACATACCACTTTGACTACAAAATGCAAAGGAGTCGAATATTTACAGAACAAAAGGCACAGTCCTGGCGACAGCAAAAATAAGCCATTTGTTCCCTATTACACCAAAGTTCTTCAAAGGCATTTGCAAAAAATGGATTAATTTATTATTTTCTGGTTTTCTATAACATGTATCTCAGGTGCATATGACCTCGGTTTTTAAGCAGCACTTAGCTGCAAGGAAAGATTCTTCATATTACTGCAATGCAGATGCATTTGCAGGATTACCAGGGCATTGCAGGTTTAGTCTTGGAAGGAATTCTTATCAAATCAGGTCAGCTAGCATCTTTGTGAAGCCCCAGGATAAAGCTAATTTGAAAAGTTAAGGTGAGTGTGGCAGAGGGATCTCTTTTATGTATTTTTCATGTATAACTTGAATATTCAGATACAATCATTACCATAAATAATCCATTGCATAAAATTCCAAGAAAGATTTTCCAAACATGCTTTCCTGGATGAACGGATGGAAATAAAGGATGTTTTATTTTCTCTTTTTGAAGTCTTGTATTCACCTATGTGTTGCAAAAGTACCCCAAGGCCGAAAAGAAGAAAAAAACAAGTTCTCCACACCCTCCACACCCACTAAACCATGCTGCTAACACTGTTAAGAGTGTGTGTCAAAGTTGACTTATTTGGATACTGACTTTAGATAAACAGATATTGAAATAACTTTCTATTAATAGATGTGCCACAATATTTCATGATAATAACCCAGAGCTGAATCTATTTTCCTTGTGCACGTCTAAGCCTATTTAAGAATGTAAATTTATATACATAGACTAACAGAGTATTTGAAAGGGATTTTTATCTAGGCCTTATGAACCTCTGCTACTTGATGTGCCTTTGCTTTGATGGTTTTGGAATGAGAGTGATTAGCACATTTATATCTATCCATTAAAAGGCTGTAGACATGATTTTAATATCTTTTCTCATTTTCTTTTGCAGGGATGTAGAACTGCTGCTTGTCTCTTCTAAGATAATTCACTAAAATCAAGTTAAACATGGAATAAAATCAAATTACATTGGGGTTTTTTTTCATCATGATAACAGAATACTATTTAAAAAAATGACTGAAAAGTTAACATGCAGGAGTTGTCAGTTAAAAAGAACACCTGTGTGCAGTTTAACAATTCTGGCTGAAGAAACTAAACTGTTAGATTATTGAATACATTATTTATTAAAGCATATCAACCATTTGCAACCATATGCAACCATTTGTTGACACATGTCTTTCAGACTAGGGAAAGAGAAAGGTCACTGAG
>VYZW01013215.1:755-12584 GCA_013401315.1 Balaeniceps rex
TCCTGAGCATGATAGTGGTTGCCCTATGGAAAAATGTCAAGGAAATATTTGGATAACAGTTGCTTAAGGAATCAGATAAAATGACATTGAGAAAGTGTTCACTGTCTGCATCTGTTTCTATTTCCATTTTAATCACTGTTCCATGAAACTCACTGTTCTCATTGAGCCTTTCTTGGATCAAAAGGGACCAGTATTTTGAACAGAAAGAATCACATAATCTAAGAAGCTGTACATTGGTCTTAACTGCAGCAGCAGATGACAATTTTGAGACAAAAGCTTTGACAAATTAAAAAAAATGAAGGCTACTGCAAACAACGATCTACTAACATGAGAGGTTCCAGTTGGGAAAACTGTATGTATAAACAGTGTGCTTGGAAATAGAACCCATCCTTGTTTGAAATAAGTTTCCAAAACATTTTTCCCAAGTCCAGTGTTAATGCAGTCCTATGGTTAGGATTAGGCCTGTAAGATGTGGATTAGTAGCAGTAATTTTTAGAGAAGTCAGAAGCTTAAGTTGAGACATGAAGCCTCTGTAATTGCACCAAGACTATGTGGCAAAGCCAGGTTTGGATCTATCTGGTAATTTAACTGGAAGCCTTTAGCCAGGGGACGAGTCACCAGGCAAGGCTAAGAGGTGAATCAGGAGGTCTGGGGACCAAAGGAAGTCAGGAACCTGTTTGTGTTGGTCACACACCACACAAGTGTGTGAAGGATTCCTGTATTGTTGAGAGCAGAATAACTGCACTGAATTTGTGTGGGAAGGGAGCCATGCAAGACTGATCAGAATGAAATCTTAACAGTATGCAACTGATTATTAGGCAATTCTGAAATGAAAAAGACTTCAAAGTCTTTCTGTAAATAATCTGATGCTACTAGACAGAGTTTTTCAGATTAGATATACTACTAACCTGATCATGTTAGAAAATCCTACATGCACAGAGCCACCATTTTTCCTGGAGTTGCTTTGACTTTTATATGCTTGTTACTTATGCTAAATTGAAACTGTTACCAGCTCAGAAAGTTGTGATACAAACAACCTCATAGGACCATAATTTGGATTCTACAGCAACAGGAAAAAGCAGTCAATCTCTCATAGCAAAGTACTTACAGGACATTGATTTGATGATTCAAAACCAAAATGAATAATAGAAGCAAAAGGGAAGGTCGTAGAAGATTCTGGGAAGCCCAGAATTTTCCAAAACTATCATGAATTTTAATTTGTTCTAAACCAGCTGAAAACTCCAAATAGTTAATTGCTTTTAAATATAAGTGAAATAAATAGTTATTTGAGTAGAAAAAATATTTTATCTATCTTAAAGAGTACTGATATCTGTCTTAACTGGAACCTCTGGTAGGAGTCTGCAGTAACTTTTTAATAAGAGATCAATCTAAATAAAAGTCTGCATCCTAGATACCTGACAACTGAATTATAATACGTAGAGCCAAAATACAGTAACAGATTTACCAGTTCTTAAAGTTTTACGATCCGAGTTCAAATAGTTGGTGTTCCTTTAAAAGCCAAGCTGCTGGAATGGCAAGAGTGGACAGGACAGTCCACTTAATTTAAAATTAACGATGAGTTTTCCCTGTGGGGAAGTGTGAAAATGTGATATCAATACACCCAACATTTGAAAAAACAAGAAAACAAAGAAAAGAACTTAAAATGTATTGTATATGTTTTAATGCTGAGATTTTTATTGTCATGTATCTTATAACAGCATCATCATAAAATGTCATCAGTTGACCCCTAGCTATTCGGCATTTAGGGTTTGCAATATCAAATAGTCTTGTGTGACTAAAGCTTCATCCTGTTCAAGTACAATAATTCTATTTCCCATGCTTTTCTTCTTTGTATCTTGCTTGTGTTTCTGGAAATATACCAACTAATCAATTCTGGTTTAGGATGGGAATATGGAATTACTATTCCTCCAGACACTAAACCAAAGTCATGGGTTGCTGCAGAGAAAATGTACCATACACACCGACGACGAAGACTGGTGCGGAAACGTAAGAGGGATCCGGCTCAAGCAGTAACAGCAGGAAGGGTAAGCAGAAGAAAAATGCAGTCAGAGGCTTATGCATTGTAACAGTTTGAGTTTCTTTTTTTAAAAAAAAAAAAATCTGCATAAGATTACTCATTTCCTGAATAAAGAAAAAAATTAATACCAAACAAAAAAATCTAGAACAACCTTGTATGTTTTCATTATATTACTTTTTTTTTTTTTGGTCTTTTTGTAAATTGATGTTTCCAGCTTTGGTTTATGAGGGGATTATTATGCCTGCCAGAGCAAGTGCTGATTTTTTCCATTACATTTATACAACACTGTGGATAAAAAGGATTTATGTCTTCCAGGGAATGTCATCATATGAAGGTCAAGAAGGATGGGAATATGCTTCCTTGATTGGCTGGAAATTTCACTGGAAACAACGCAGTTCTGATACTTTCCGTCGAAGACGATGGAGACGAAAAATGGCTCCCTCAGAGACTCATGGTGCAGCAGCTATCTTTAAACTTGAAGGTGCTTTGGTAAGGGACAGAGTATCAAAAAAGTCTTTAAAAGATCAATCTGTTAATTTGCAGTAAACAAACAAGTATATCAGCTATTTTAGTCCCTGATTTGTTAGATTGATATATAAGTGAGGAACTAATACAGTTTATATTGTTTAAATTGTTTAAATTCTGAAAGGGACCATTAAAGTCGGAGTAGAGACTCTTGCATAACATGCTTATTACTTTATTTCTCAAATTATTTTTATTATTACGTTACGTGAGATTTAGAGCAAAAGGCCAAATTATTAGATGAACCTTCTGTAAGTAAAGTGAAAAGATAGCTCAAGCTTTTCATGCACATAATTTAGCACAAGAAACAACAGGCACTGAAATAGCTGCCCCTGATTAATATTTGCATGTATAAACAACCAAACACAAGAAAGGATAGCTAAGTGTTGGAGAAGCCAGAATGTGATACGTCACGAATAGATCATCAGAATGTAATTATCCCTCAAGTTTTCAGGTTAACACAGGTTCATAGATAAGCTCTATTTAACAAAATACAAATTGGAGCAAATGTGAGAAGGCTGCTTTGTTTTTCTAAAGTAATGATTCTGAGTCTGATTGTATCGCATTAACAAAAGTGCACTTTTTTCTTGGTTCGTTCTCTTTTTTGCACCGAATGTTGACCCATGATTCATTGATAGCATTTTCTTTCTCCACTTAATTTGGTTCCACAGAGTTTAAAAATTCCTGTTTCAGTTTCTCTTCTGACTATATACTTCCTGGGCTATTGCTAGGATAAAGCCTTAGGGCAGTTCTCTGCAACAGCGCAGTGCAGAAGACCTGCAACCTCTCCTTCAGTAAGAGCTGATGGGTAGCTAGTGGATCTCCAGAAGTAAGACATTCTGGAAAACAAGATGAAATGACTGGATCTGATTTCTGCACAGCTTCAATGGCAACAAGAAATGACCTTTGGACATGAGTAAACATCTTTTAAAGTACATTTGCTCAGGAAAGTAAATTTCTCCCTGTCCTGGAGGAGAGACTGAAACCTGTATATTCCCACACACAGTCCACTTTTATCAGGTTCCTTCTATGTTTGTAAATACGCAGTAACTTTTTTTCTATGCATAACTTCAGGGAGCAGACACTATTGTTGATGACGGAGAAGGGAGGAGTTCAGATAAAACCAAGGAGTCAGCTACAAAGGTGTTTGGCGCCAATACACCACTTGTTTCCTGCTACTTTGACAGTAGGTTCTTTAACAGTTGCTTTCTTATAAATCATGTCTGTTTCTCTCTCTGGTCTCAAACAGAATTGTAATTCTTCGTGTTTTACGTCTAGGTTTATATAAGTTCTGTTATAATTACTATCTGATCCTTGATTGGGCCCTATTTAGGCTACTAAAAGAAAAATTACAGTTAGTCATTTTGATATTTCAGTCCACTGTCATGCAGACATTTTTAAAACCTGTATGGGACAGGAATGCTAAAGCTAACTATTGCAGCACCTGGATTTTAGGCTGTCTTAAATGATGCATTTTTATCAGTAGGGTCCCTCCATAGCAATGCAGGGAGCTAAGCCGGCAGAGAAGATGTACGTACAGTTAATTTTTTGCTGTTTTAGCTCACTTAACCAGCTCAGTGCAGGGTCAGACAAATGCCTGACCCAGAGAAAGCAGTAAGACCATGTAGTTGAGTTGGCAAAGTGAACAAAACTGTAACTGCCAACCTGGATTGGCTTTAAATGCCTTGGAATCACTGTAGTGGGATTCACAAAAGCACAGACACTGAGATGGGAGCCACCAGTGTTAGTTAATAGGAATAGAGGCCAATCCCGTCCAGTTGCAAGACTCAAAATCCTTTTTGTGGATCTCTGACTGGAACGCTTGTCTTTATTTGGATTCTACAGAACTTGATCTCCCTGCTGGGAATGGGTGCCTAAATCTTAAATCTTGTCTTTCAGAAGCTGAGGAAGATTATTGCAGTTTCTTTTAAATAATGACCAGAATAGGAGGAAAATGGCACGTTTTCCTGCCAGAGTTCAGAGGTTTCAGCTCATTGAGACTATGAGTGGCTCCGATTTTTCCAAGGGCTGAAAGGGTTAGAGGTGACATCTTTTAAAGAAAAGCTGTAGTAACTTAGCCACATGCTGTCCTGGGTTTGGGCCACTCTCACATCTTCCTTTTAAGCTGTTCCATCTAGCCTGCAGTGATTTTTTTTTTTTTTTTTTTTAATCTTTTAGCCAAAGAGACAGAGTTGCAATTGGAATAATTTTCTAGAGCTAATAGCTAAAAATGTGAAACTCCCAGGTCCCTGCAAGTGCTGTAGTGAATACTTAAACTAAGCACAGGAATGCCCAGTTTTTGATTCTGTTGGGAGGAGCTAGATTATCACACCGTTTCAAACAGGAATTTTTATTGTCATATGGTGAAAAATGCCGAAATAACATTAGTAGGTTTTTTTCATTTCTGCTTTAAGTTGTGTTCGAACAAATGCTCCAGGTGCCAGCTCGTTGGTATTAGTACACTTGACACTAGAAAACAAAAGTAGAAATGTTACTACAGTGCTTGTGCTTGAGTTAGAATGTGTAAAGCATTTTTATAAACTCAAAATATCTTCATTACAGAAAAGAAGCCTGTGTAATGCAGTTGAACTCTTTTTATTTATTTGATACAGGAGTATATACTTACCACCTTCGTTGTTATGTCTACCAGGCAAGAAATCTCATGGCTTTAGACAAAGACAGTTTTTCAGGTATGGAAAAATCCTGCTAATGGTGCAGAAAACCCAATTCTGCAATGAACTAGTAACTTGATTTACCTGCAGAGTATCTTAAATCCTTAAGGTCTGTGCATAGGTCCCAGCTACTGAAACTATGCCATAAAGGAAGTCTCACCTTCATGAAGTATGATCCAGATTTTGTTAGAACTGCCCCAGAAGCTGCCAAAAAAAAAGTGCTCTGAACGTGTAGCACCTGTTGATGCTAACAAATTCTCAGTGAGGGAATGGGAATTCAAATAAGGTCTGAATTTCCCATGTGTCGTGGTTTAGCCCCACTCGGCAACTAAGCACCACGCAGCCGCTCGCTCACCCTCCCCCTCCCCGGTGGGATGGGGGAGAGAATCGGAAGGGCAAGAGTAAGAAAACCCACGGGTTGAGATAAGAACAGTTTAATAATTGAAATAAAATAATAATAATAGTAATAATAATAATGATAATAATAATAATAATAATTGTAATGAAAAGGAGAACGAGAGAGACAAACAAAACCCAGGGAAAAGAAAACAAGTGATGCAACCGCTCACCACCCGCCGACCGACACCCAGCCAGTCCCCGAGCAGCGATCGCTGCCCCCCGGCTAACTCCCCTCGGTTTATATACTGAGCATGACGTCATATGGTATGGAATAGCCCTTTGGTCGATTTGGATCAACTATCTTGGGCCGTGCCCCCTCCCAACTTCTTGTGCACCTGGCAGAGCATGGGAAGCTGAAAAAGAAAGTCCTTGACTAGTCTAAGCATTACTTAGCAACAACTAAAACATCAGTGTGTTATCAGCATTCTTCTCATGCTAAATCCAAAACACAGCACTATGCTAGCTACTAGGAAGAAAAGTAACTCTAACTCAGCTGAAACCAGGACACCATGACCAATCCCTTCCCTATGCCTTAACTTCTCCTTCTAACCAAAGCCTACATATAGTTCCTAAGCTGTCCTGCAGGAAGCTTGCACAAAAGCAACGATGAAGAAAGCTGGATGGCTTTATGTCACCAACTTCCTCTCAATGTTCAGTATTTTATATAAATTCATTACTGAGGTGAACTTGTAGAAAACTACACTGTACATTGCTCATAAGCATGGCTTTTGTTTGTTTATACAAGTGTACCTGTTGCCCTTTTATTTCCAGCTCTTAGGTATTCCAACAGTGTTGTATCCATTTGGCATCTTTGTAGTCAGGCTAATTCAATGCTCAGGTTATCAAGTATTTAATTTTTGCTAATTAGAATTAAAATTCCACTGTGAAGTTAGAGAGCAAATTGAAATTACATTCTGTAAGAATATGACTTTACACTTCCTTTAAATAAGTTCAAAGATAAACATGAAATGGGCAGCTTAGAATTTTCTTTCCTTGTCAACCTCCATTTGCATCCTTCTTTCTCCCTGTTTTAATTAATAATTGAGTAAGTATAATGCATTTGTTAATTTGTTACAGAAGATATAGAGCTATAGCTATTTTAATGCTGTTTTCTGAAATGAGGGGGTTTTTGTACAGCTGCCTGTGTGTACTTACTGGTCTTACTTCAATATGCAGCACTTAAAAGCAATACAAAGAAAAAATAAATGCCTCTAATTTGCATATGTAGAATTCAAGGTAGGTACCTCAGATGCAGTCACACATAAACTAGCACATCTACATTTTATTTTCCTCTAAAACTAGTTTGAAGAGTTAACCAAATTTTGTAAAACTCTGATCCGGTACCTAGCCAGAGGCTGTTGAAACTAACCTAAAGATAATCTTTAAAATAGCCTCTAGTCCTTAGTAATTGCAATTTGTACAGGAAATGTTAATGACCATCATCAGATACCTTCTACAGGGCTCTTGATGATTTAAAGACCTGCCAAACACTGGGCCTAGACCACTTTAATCATTCAGCTGTTTCGCAAGAAGAGGTTGCTATAAATAAGCATGTTTGAAACCAAAGCTTAATCTGAGCAATATTGCCTGGGAGAATTTGTTGTCTGGCAACTAGTCAGAACTAGAACTATTTCTTTGTGTTATTTATGAGGCTGTACAGTTTTATGTCAATGGAGACAACAAAACAAAGCTTCTACAGACAATATTTAAGAGATTAGTATAGCCAGTGTTTCATTTTAGTTTTCAGGTTCTCTTTCTGATTTGCAAGATTTTTATCATTTTCATTTATTACTTTGCTAATCAAGACTTGTATAAAAGAAGCTATTTAATAATCAAATGGAATTTGCTCTATCAAATGTAAATTATGTGTGGGCTTTTGTTTTATATAGAAAGGCTTACAGAACTGGTAACGATAGAAGAAAAATAACACTATATTTGATAAAAATTGTGCTTGTGTGCCTTATGGCTTGATGGGGTTTTGTTTGTCTGTAACTCTATGCTTTTAATCTTTGTATGATATTTCAGATCCGTATGCTCATGTTTCCTTCCTTCATCAAAGCAAAACAACTGAGATCATTCATTCAACTCTAAATCCTACATGGGACCAAACTCTTATATTTAATGAAATTGAGATCTATGGGGACCCACAGACAGTAGCCCAAAACCCACCTAATGTTGTTATTGAACTTTTTGACAGTGACCAAGTGGTAGGTGAAGACTTTTTACCCTGATTGCTTTTTTTTTTATTTATGTTAATTCAAAATAACATTAATGGATATGATTGCTGGTTTTGGTTGCAGGGTAAAGACGAATTCCTTGGAAGAAGTGTTTGTTCCCCCGTGGTCAAGTTAATCCCAGAAGAGGACATCACACCAAAACTGCTCTGGTATCCTGTAACAAATAATGGCAAAGCCAGCGGAGACATTCTTTTTGCTGCAGAACTTATTTTGAAGGACAAGGTGTATATTTCTTATATTTTTTTGTGTATTTATATATAATATAATATGATATACTATATATCCTTTCACAGTGAGTCATAATGTGAAGAATTGTGTTAATACTTGCAAGGTATTTCATTTAAGGAAGATGAGAGAAACTAACTCACGTTTGTGTCTTAATAGGGTGGCACCAACCTTCCAATTCTTCCATCACAAAGGGCACCAAAGCTTTACATGGTACCTCAAGGAATCAGACCAGTAGTTCAACTCACTGCTGTTGAGGTATGGTTTATTCTTAAACTAACTGAATACAAGTACAGTAATTTCATCCTCTAGTTTTTGTATTTGCTTCAAGAAAAAAAAAATTCGTAGTGAGAAATATGGGGAATTTTTTTAAGTGTTTTTGAGTTTCATTTTTTCCATTAACTTTCCTAGAACAACAACCTTGAAATATTTTGCCAGTCACATTTTATTATTGATAAAACTTCATTTCTTCTTTGCTACTTTTTAAGTATCATATTAAGCATATTGATATCTCTCCCACTTTTGCTTATGTTGGATTTTATTTTACAGATTCTGGCTTGGGGGTTGCGGAACATGAAAAACTACCAACTGGCACCTGTTATGTCTCCAAGTCTCATTGTGGAATGTGGGGGTGAAATGGTGGAATCTGTGGTGATCAAAAACCTCAAAAAGACACCAAATTTTCCATCTTCTGTTCTCTTCATGAAAGTTGTACGTTGCAAAAAACTGTATACCAGCTATCTATAGCAAAATCAGTTATCCCACACTTTTAAAGGTCAAGGATTTGTTATGCAAGAATGAACAGAAAAACTTGCACATCCTTTTTTGACTTAACATAAGACAATTTACTGAGCCTGAAAATTCTAATAAAGATCATGTAAACATGTCTGTACAGTCATTGATAAATTATACAATTTTATATGTGCAATCCAGTGCAGTGTAGATATATATTTATTTGAAAAGGCATCAGTTTACCTGTAGATGTGTGGCTACTTTCCTACTGCTAGGATGGGAGCTGTGCAAGAGTCAAGAAAATTCAAGATTTGAGGCAATTAAAATTATTCTCACTAACTTCTATTGAATCATAATATAAGGTTAGAAATTTTCATTCACCATACAGCCGTAGAACATAGTAGTTCAATATTAAAGAAATGAAGTAACAGCTCTGATTTAGGGGGAAATCTTTATTCTTCATTTTCCTTCTGTTTGCATTATAAACAAACTCCACCCTTTCATTTTTAGCTTTTGCCAAAAGAGGAGTTATACAGTCCATCTCTTGTTATTAAAGTAATAGACCACAGACCATTTGGACGGAAGCCCATCGTGGGACAGTGTACTATTGATTTACTGGAAAGCTTTCGCTGTGACCCCTACACTACTAAAGAAGACATTGCACCACAACTGAAAGGTAGACAGCTGGAAAATGAAAAGTTCTACTTTCTTATGAGATGCTAGAATAACCTATCTTCAGTGTTTACTCTGCATACTGTACTGATTGATAGCCATCTCGTGTTGTGTACTTATTTAGAGATAATGTGATCTGAAAGAGAAAAAAAAAATCTAACTCAGAGTATTAATTAGTGCAATATTCTGTGGAGCATAAGAGGACAGAGTGCAAAGGCAAGTCCACTCTCAGACTTAGCGTACTGGTTCTCTGAAGTTCCTCTTTAGTATCAACTTGGAATCTAACTGCCTGCAGATTACCCCTACACTAAGTACCAAAGTAATGATCCAGTATTCCAGCAAGAATGCTCTGAATACAATGCTGACATTTTCTTCTATATTTTTTCCGAGTTTTATTCTTTTTTTAATTCTATATATTTGAGAAATGTTTGCATATCCTGCACAAAAAATATATTGTGTATTTTTGCAAAAAATGGCAACTAATTGCTTTCTTTAGAGGATCAAACATACAGCCAATGAATTATTTTACACCTCCTGTAACTGTTTGGATTTCAAATCTGATGAAAAAGTTTAGTAAGATATTTTTCCTACACCATATAAAATCTTTGGCTTACAGTTAGTCTACTCTCTGCTGCACCTCGCCAGGATACAGTAATTGAAATGGAAGACACACAGCCACTGCTAGCAGCTCAGGTAATCTTTGAAATTTGATGCTTGACTTTCTTCTTCAGATCTGTGATTTCTGAGAAACTATCTAGACAGCAAAATTGTCAGAAACATATGCAACCTTCTGGAAAGCCAGATGGAACTAAGCTACTTTGTGACAGGAAAGCAAAGGAAATATGTTAATCATTTTAACCTCTGTTTTCATATAGTAAACATCAAACTATAGCTATTTGTGCATGGTAAAGTTCACCCAGTAGCTTAAGAATGAATTCACTTGTTCAATAGCTACTGAAAGCATATGATAGAACATTATCTAGTTGTCCACCGGTGATGGTTAGAGCAGCCTGATCTTGCACAGACTGAGCAGTTCTAAATAAAGGAGCTAGAAGTAGGTGTATGCTTTGGTGGGTACAGAATCAAAGCCATGGTAACACAGACCTTCAGCTGTTCATTTTATCACAGCTGTGGCTTTTCCTCTCTTACCATGAAGTTGTCCAAAACTGATACCACTGAAACAATTTTTTCTACGCTAACACTTCTTTTATTTCCTTTTCTGTTGTGCCTTGTGAATCTCTCTACTGCTCTGATTCTTTCAGGACCACCACAATACAATTTTACTTTCCAGGTAAAAAATAATTCAGCTTGCAGAATTTTACTCTTGAGTTGAAACATGAGTGAAGACAAATTCCGGACTACATTTTCAAGGAAAAAATTTCAATTATTTTAGGGCTGTAAAGTGTTCCCCTTACCTAGAACATGTTTTCATAAATTTCTGATGGCCTGTTATTTTAAAGGAAGCACAAAAGTTATACCCTTTAATATAGTAATTTTGCAGGCTTTTAATCCACAACTTGATTTTTCAAAAATGCAGAATGTTTTATTTTGTTACAGAGGACCCAAAGTGAATACTACTAAATTTAAACTTTTGAACTCTCACTGCTATTTGAGTATGTTATTGATTGCATTGTTCTTCCTTCATTTCTTCTTCTGTATCTTAATGTCATGATATTCAGACTCTAATTTAAGCATCTCATAGACCATGTTCTTGTATTTACTTTTATCATACATGTAAATTGTCCTTAATATTTAATTTAGAACAGTCTCTAACTTTTATCTGAATTAGGCCTTCTGTTCTAATATAAATGCTTTCTAGCTGGTACAGAGAATTTTTATTTCCTTTAAAAATTTTAAGAAAAGAGATTAAAAAAATAAAGAAAACTTAGCACTTCGAACTCACTGGCAAAATTGATTGAATTTGTATAGTTGATTTCAACTATAAGAGGGAAAATTTTAAATGCTACATAAGGTGAAACAATTTCTTTTAGAGTTTGACATTACCCGAGCCAAATATATTGTAACACTAGATACAGCGATAGCATCCATATGAGAGAGGAAAGAATATTCAAAACAATTCAAGTTGAAATAAGTACAACTGTGGAAAGTGTAAGTGATATGCAGACAACACCCTAAGGACACAAAATGCCAAAATGTCATCAATTACATTCCAATTTCCAGTGTTTAAGCAGTATGTCAACAGCACTCAGCAAAATGGCTTCTCCAACAACAGTGCATGTATGTATGTACAGAGCTAATGCATGGAGATGACCAGAACGGGGTTGGATGGGAGAAGAATGTTTGTGTGATGTGGTCATGAGGCTGTACTTCT
>VYZW01013216.1:875-73238 GCA_013401315.1 Balaeniceps rex
AGATTTCTCTGCCTTTCACTGAAAGATCTTCTTAATTTGGGATTATTCTAGCTTTCAGTACCCAGCCATCACTGCTATTTAAACAGTAAGTATGTTGCAAGAAACTCTATTGCCTTGTCATCTCTGATTAACTCCACTGAGTTCAATTACACCACTCCAGTACTAGACCAGTGCAGCTGAACTGGGAACAAATTTGGGTCTAACATCTAACAGATGTGCGATGGGAAAATTTCCAATGTCTCTCCTTTTTTTCTTAGAAAGCAGTTTAGAGCAAAAGCTAGTTTAACGCCGGTTTCTCATAGCTCAGAATCTCTCACAATAACAAGTTTTAGGAATAACATGGGAATGAAAGAAACCACACTAATACAACAAGAGGGAATAACAGCTCTGCTTAAAATACAAACTATTTCACATGCTTATTCCTATCCATATTATATAGAATCCTTCCGCTGAAAGCATTCCAAGAATGTGCCATTAATCATTAAATCAATGAAGTCAAAGAGCATGGGAACGTACTCGAGATCCCAGAAGAATCCATCCAGATTGTGCTATCAACAACCTGCAATGTAGTGCAAGGTTGAGACCAAGCCCAATACTTTGTCCAAAAGCCGGGTGATTATTTTTTGAAAGCCTCAAATGCACGTGTTTAAAGAGTACCATTTGTGACTGTCTCAGGAAAGTTAAGCGAAGTTGGAAAACAATGCTTTCTTAATGAACATATTTTATTTTCTCTCAATCTATATGCAAATGTTTATTGCAAACAAATTGTACGTAAGCTGTTCTGAAAACAACACCCTAAAGATAAGCAATTGAAGCTTACTCAAATACATGGCAGAAGCAGGAATTTTGCTGAGTTATTACATGCTCAGCTTTTTCACCCCATGCCTCGTCTAATGTTAGGACCCTGGCTTCTGAGATAAATATGATTCTTGTATAAACACATTCTTTCCAACAATATTCATCTGGCTCTTTGCGTCTAAGAGAGTATGAAACATTGCAGAGCTCTCAGCACTTTTTTCTCTCTCTCATTCAGCAAGCAAAAATAAATCTTTGCTTTTTCTGCCAGTATATAATACGCAGTGCCAGCAGCTGCAAAATCCTTCCCTTTTCTAGTAGTGTCTAGTGCACTCAAGAACTCGTCATTAGCCACAGACGTGAAGAAATGTTAAACAAAGTTGCTACTGCATAATCATCTCCTCCTACATAAGCTCTTGTGATAGCTTTAATATTCAGCTGCACTTGAAGAATATCCTTGTTGAGATTAATGTGCCATCATAGTAGAACTGCTTGCGTAGTTTTATTTAGAGTGACGTCAGCATCCCTGCAGAGTGATCCAGCTAGGCTATTTAAAAGACATCTCAACAAGGCAAGAAATCAGGTTTTTCACATTGAATGCTCTGGAATTTTCACAAGGGAGTGGGAAGGTCTCGATTGCTGTTGGTCTTCAAAAGAAGAAGTCCTTATACATGCAGGACAGAATACAGCTCCTCCATTTCAGTTTGGGCTATATTTAAAGACAAGGACCCAGCACAGCTTCCCAGCTCCTGGATCCAGATGCTTATCCCACCCATTTGTATCAGGATGAGACACAGGTGCTCCTTGTCTCCTTCTTCCCCTTCCTCTGCCCCGTACTCTACTGGAAGAGCATGAAGCTCACGAAGATGGAGGAATAGAGCTTGCAGGGGCACCGGCACTGCAGGGCTGGCTGCAAGAGGATGTGCAGTATACTTCAATTTAGACACCACTCTAATGAAACAGCCGGTACCAAACAATTACATGGAGACAACAAGCAGAAATTAAGAACACTACCGTGATTTCATAGCTAAGAAACCCACTAACACTCTGCAGATCTGAGTAGTGTAATTCTCAGCTCTGTCATGGCTTTCCTTCTTAACACTGGCAAAGCTGCATCAGTGGATAGCACCTTTCTTCAAGTCTCTGTCTCTGTTGCTTCAATAGGCAGCACGTTCTGCAGTGGTAAAACTGGTATCTTTTTCTCATTATTTGCATTACTTTAGTGAGTAAAGCCCTCTTTTCAGATTAGGATCAAACTTCTGTATGAATAATAATGACAGTAGAAGAGCTGTAACTCTGTCTGTCATACTAATTTGGAACTGTTCATCAAAGAAGTCCATGTTTAACTTTTTGTTTATTTCATATTACAAAGAAGAAAACTTCCCTAAAATTATTTGCATGAATTTTCTTCACAGTAAACTCATACTTATTGTGAGAGTGATTTGGTCAGTAAAAGCATGAGTACGCAGTCTTGCACACACGCACACATGCACACAGACAGCTCTTCATGCCTAGCATGCAGGTGTCCATTTTTGTGGAGGAGGAGAACCACAGTTCTTTCACATTTGCTCGTCATCCTTATTGTGTGCCTGCTGAGCTCCACTCTCTGGAGGTCCACCTCCGGAGAGAGAAATGTGATATGGGCAGCTTTCTATATTTAGATCTGAGAACAACTGAGAAGCCCAATGTTGGCTGCACTGAGCAGCTTTTCTGTCTATTGCCAAGTCTACAGCAGCCTTGAAAATTCACGCTCTGCATAGCAAAGGGCCATGTTTCTCTATCAACTACGAGTCAGCTTATACTCCATTGGCATTTGTAGAGCACATCAGTAATACTGAGCCGAGACAGTGTACAGATGAAAACCAGAACATGATCCACCAAAGCATCCTTTTCAGAGTTACATTGCTCCAACTGTAATACAGCGCTTCACACAAAACCGAGGCTATTTTTTTTCTCTTTAGCAAGAATAATGTACTTTTATGGCTGAATTCTCCATCCGTGTATGCTTCTGACACAGGGAACTAAAAAAAAATCTTTTCCTGTTTCTTTGTCTGTGTATAATGACATGTGCCAAAAGGAAGTATGTTTGGACATTATTATGCAGCTTGCTGAGAAACTATCTTGAACGTGAGGTTTCTTCTTTCCTACTAGCCATTGTGACTCCTTATCTCAAGCATTCAAACTATTTGCTAATTAGTCTCTCTTCTGTTGTTTTCTTTGTGCTTTTTGTTGTTTTACAAAGTAGTTGCTAGGAAAATAGTAGTAACTTGTGGACTTGAACATTTCTGTCCGTTTTTTTAATATTGAAAGGCCCTATTTTTATTGAGTAAGAATGCTAAGTTATCTCTGGGAATATCCTTGTAGAAAGCAGGTTGAATTTCGTTGTGTGACTGAAAAGCTGGTGATATAAAAAGACTGAGTAAGTCTTTTAGTGACTAATTGCTACCAGGAGTTACTACTAAAGCCTGATCCATACCATTAAAATGAGTAGAAAATAGACCCCCCCATCTCCTTTACATTATATAAGGTACATTAGGCATAAAGGCTTCAATTATTTTTCATTGCAAGATCTAGTTTCCATTTACCTGTTATCTTCCTCTAGTCCTAAGAAAAACCCAAACATATTCAAACAAACATGCTTGTCCACACATTAACATGTTTAGGGTGCTTTTCAGACATATCATGCCCACAAAGTTGCCAAAGTGACTAAAAGCAGAGGGAAAAAAAAAGTGTGACCAACTGGGAACAAGAACCTTTGACGAGAATTGTGCAGCATTTTGCTCTAGCTGGTGCTAGCATTGCTAATGCACAGCTGAAATTCACAAATAAAACATGGAGATAGAGCAGTTGTTTCTTTTAAAAAAAGGTAGATGGTATCAAAACCAACTCCTAAAATCTTCCAACAGAAACATCTTTCCATCTGCTGCTATAGTTTCTTTATCCTGAAATTGTTCTGTGGAATTTCCTGTTTACTCTCAATCTCCTAATTTATAGATCACGTCCTTCAACACCAATGGAAGAGTTTATGTAATTCCCATTCACTGAATTCCTTCATTACACTCTTTTAGAAAAATCTGGACTATTATCTTAATGTGTGTAAGTTCAAGAGGTTTAGCTTTTCTTTGTAATGAATATTTCTACAAACTTAAATGTAATTGCAAGTTTGAGCCTCTTACTGACAGTTGCCTAATTAAAAAAGAAAATTAAATTCAAACCACTGGAGTAAAATCTACAGTGTATCTTACAGAGTGACACTACCATTAGTTTTTAATTTCCTCATTTTATTGGTGCTTCCAGTATGTATAAGTTCTATCTGAAACATCAACAAAATATAACTTCTCCTCTTCAGTTACCTTCTTAAGAAATCCTTCTCCTTATCTTTTTATGTCTGATATTGAAGTACAGGATCAGCCTGGGGCAGACCCTCCAGTGTGACAGCTGGGAGAGCTATAGGTGACCAACTCGGAAGGGAGAAGTTTGCGAATACTTGCGTAAGGAATTTCCCTTTCACAGGGTTGGTAGGATAGGCAGCCTTTCTGTGGGGCAAGCTGTGGGGCTCACCCCTGGCTATACAGATGCTTCTTGACCAGCGGAGACCAGGGCCTGTCTCTCCTAATCCCATCCCTTTTCCTCCAGCCACACCTCCTTTACAGAAAGGTATCTATAGCAAAGGACAGGCACAGAAATCCAGCCTGTGCTGTCCTTCCTAGGCAGTATTTAAGGAGGAGGATGGATGAGTCACTTTTTCCGTCTCACAGAAGCACGCACTTCCATCCTCAGCCCATCCACTGCTGGCAGCCTTCCTGCAGCCTGGCAAAATGGAAGAAGAGAGCTCTGGATCCCACTGCACACTGCCGTTCCTCTCCCTGTCACCCAGGAAGCCTTACAAAATCCACTCCTAGAATGGCTTTGGAAAATTGTGATTCGGTTTATTTACTAAAATAAGATCTATATCACTTAAGTTCTCACTGCATTTTTAAGCGATTTCTTGAAAATCTTCCAAAGGTTGACTTGGGAACCAGATTCATTTAGCTTAGCAGGAACGTCTTTTAATCAAGGACATAGGAAGCAAAGGCCATTTGCTGCTGATTGGCCAAACTCAAGATGTGATTAAATAATACTCACGCCCCTTCGCCCCAACTCCTCTGCCTTCTCCCCTGAAGCAGTGTGGGAGGAAAGGCCCCCTTGTTCCCCCCCTGACACCATTGAGAGAGGGCTGGGTGCTCAGTGCCCACAGCAAGAGAGGCCGAGATGGCACTGAGCTGTCTATTTAAACAGCACGATGGCTGCCCATGGTGAGTGAGCTGGGCACTGTTACACCTCGTAGCCTAACCTGGCCCTCAGACAAACAAAACATTACAGTGACAATACCCCAAATTCCCTCTGTTTCCAGTAACTTTATTCAAACAGGGAGAAGAACACAAACACATCAACTTCTGCCCCATAACAGCTTATCAAGGATCATGTCCACCATGTAAACATTTATACAGAACAGACTCAAGTTATCTTCCCCTTGTGCAACCCTGAGCCCTGCTGCGTTTTGACCGCTTTCCTCTACTGCCCAGCTCACTGTTCCCTCCTGCTCCATGCTCCTCATGTCCTCTTCTGGCCTTAGTCCCAGCCATCTGCTGTGGGTTCCCAGACAAATCACATCTGCAACCCTCCTCCTGTCTCCTTCACCGTCCACTCCCACACCCTCCTGAAATCTCTTCGCCAAATAGCCATTTGGCAAGAAGAGCATCTTCAGGTTCATCAGGCGCACATTCCTGGAGAGAAAAGCACCAGCTAAAAGAGAAGGGTGGGGCTGGCATAGGGATAGCCAGGGAGAAAAACAAACAGGCAATGGAAACAGGGTAGGAAAACACTATACAGACTTGGGAGATTCCTTGCCTGGTAGCATGGATGGCCAGCTGGGTTTCGGTGAACCTTAGAGTGAATAAAACACCCCATCTTACTTCTACTCTATAACCTGGTCTTAAAAGAGAGGAAGAAAGAAAACAACAACAAGAAGGTGGCTGGAGTACTTTGATAAAATTTTTATGGGCTGTGAGATGCCCTAAAATCCGTCACTGAAAACCAGCCAGAAATAAAAAGAGCTAATCTGTGGGATTGCATTTTTTGTTTCAGCAGAAGAAAGTACAAAACAGACTGAAATCAAAACACAGCTAATTTTCAGGAGACACTGGGTGGTAAGAAGCAGTTGTGTTTTGTAAGAATAAGCCATCAAGAAGAAGAATGCATCCTACTTTGATTCTTTTTCCTAAACATGGATTTGAGCTCGATAAAGGCAAATGAGCTCACCTCCCAGTAGAGATAAAATTCCACTCAGACAACTGATTAGCTAAAAGACAGTCCTCATCATACTAAAACTATTCCAATCAACCCCCCCTCCCAAAACCTTCCCACAACCCCACCCCCACCACCCACAGTTCTCAGTGCGTTGGAAAAGTAGCTGCTGATAAATGGGAGAGCTGTCCGTCTACTGAGTTTTCCAAGTGTTATGTTTTGGCTATTTATTGGCATAGTTACTTTGCAAATGAACTTCTCACTCACTGGTGTGTTCCAGCAAAATTTTGACCTACGCAGAGAGTGCCCAGTCATTTTGACCAATTGGCAGGGGTTGATTAAGATCCCTGTTATTTTTACTTTGTTTTGACTGGCTTTGAAAAGGCAGTCCTAAACAGGCTTTTCTCCCTTTCTGGAATCTTAGGGAGTCAAGGAGGTATCATACTGCATGTGTAGAAAATACTGTGGGTCCATGCAGCGCTGTGCAGTTACAGGCTGCCACTTACACATTAATACCTCCTCACTCTGATTTACTACCCAGCTATCAAAACAAGATGTACTGCTGTGCAAGCATTCCTTCCAAACTTTGATAAAGGAAATGATATTGAAACCCAAAGATGTAGACACAGATTTCCACAACTCCCATTGAATGTCACATCCTTCTCAGGCTCCTCACCTTCTCCTAACTAGAGACTGCAGTTTCTGGCACCTTTCTAGAAATACTCAAGAGCCTCCTGGATGGTGTGAGGTTCTGACTGGGGACAGAAGAAACCTTCTAGTGACAGAAGATAATTGTCATACTGACTGACAATTCTTACAGTATTTGTTGCAGAGATAGTCCACAGAATAATTCTCCACCTCCTCAGACGTCAAGTCCTTTAGGTATAGCTCCCACTAACAGGAGTTGCTTGACAATAAAAGTTGCACTAGATATTGAACTGCAATATTCAGATACATACACATTTGTCTAACACCAGATTCAAATCTGAAGAGATGCCACAGCAACAACATAATCCAAGTCGGAAATGACAATTGTCTCATCTAATGACCTTTCTTGCCTCTGAGTTTTTGAACACTGTCGACAGGCATATATACCCCACAAGACACATGAAGTTATCCCTATGCTCTTCTCAGTATTGATAAGCTCTTGGCCAGATAGTCTAAATTCAGTTCTGGACACTGCATTTTGAGAGTCAAGAGGAAAACAATAAAGAATGACCAGTGACACAAGAAACTTTACCTACAGGTAATAAATGAATGAGTCTCTAGACTGCAGTAACAAAGACTAAGTGGGGCATAATAGCAAAGATACCAGCGCATGCACTTCAGATATGTTGACAAGCTTGCTGGGGAAGACTCTGGAGTCTCCATCACTGAAGGTCTTTAGGAGAAAGTTAGACGTATCTCTGTTGGCAACAGTAGCAGAGATGGCATACCTTAGTTTACTAGGACATAAACAAGAAAAAAAGCCCTGTCAAAGGTAGTTAAGTGCTTATTAGTTGTACTATCTACAGAGTCTCGAAGAGATCAAGGCCGCTGTGTGAGAAGCACTCTATATGCACATTGAGTAACAGTTTAGAGAGCTTTCACTGTAAATAAACAAGAGGGCTGAAGGAGGAAATTGTTGATATTTTCTTTACTAAGGTTGAGAACCTCAGCCACAGTGGTATTAACCAAAAGACAAGAACCTAGTTTCCAAAAATACTCAGTACCAAACCCTGGCTCAAGTTACCTAAGGAGCCCTCAACTCCCAGCTAGTTACTTCTCAGTAAATAAGCATGACCACCAAAAATCAGCACACAATGGACACAACTTGTTGTCAAACACTTTAAAAATCCATTTTACTCCAGTAACTAAAGGGAACTGAGCGCTTGAGAGATTCACCTTATATGACTTCCCTTCCAACAGACCAGGATTCAGTGGCTAAGCCAAGAAGGGAAGCAACATTTCCTGAGAGCCCAAGGCTACAAGCAGGACAGCTTGCCTGGAGGTTGCTGCACCTCATTTCTGCTTATGCACTGGCTGTGGGCACAACTCAGATGCTTATGTAGTAATTACTGAACTATCAGAAAAACATACAGCTGGGCCAAAATCAGTGCTGATTCACCGCAGTAGGGTGAACTGCGAGCTGTAGGATTAGCTGTTGCTTCATGAGCTAGCTGCCAATCCACCTCAGGAGCAGGGACAACTTAATATAGTATATAATAAGAGGGAAATGCTTTTTGCTTCCATTTTTTTGGGAGTAACTTCTCACATACCCCTATGTTATGCAAAGCTGATACTGAGGTTTTCTACCAAAAAACAATACGTGTATTGAAGTACCTTGTGTCCCAACAGGCCTGGGAGCCCCAGAATGGTAAAAAGTGCACTTCTGGTAATTAAAAGGTAGTACTTGCATGTTGTCTGAAGACAATACAGAAATCTAATCTCTTTGGGGAAAAAAAAATCTTTTGAAAACAATGTTTCTGATTTTGTTTGTTTGCTGGGCATATATCACTCTAAAAGGTGAACTGGTACGCTGTAGTAATGCCCAATTCCACCCTGGGTATTCTTGATTTACACAGCTTATTGAAAATGTTAGAACTGCTTGATGTTAATAAAGTCTGCCTTTTTTGTTTTACGGTTGGACTCGATGGTCTTAAAGGTCTTTTCCAGCCAAATGATTCTATGATTCTATGAATGATTCTATGATTCTAATGACAAATACAATCTGATTGACAAGAATGGAGAATGAGACCTAGTGGAGACCATGGGTGAGATGCCCAGCTGATATGAACTGGGGTAGCTCCATTTTCTTCTTGAAGCTGATGCTGCTATTCAGTAATTGTCCTGTAAGAAGATCTGACAGATACTTTTTCCTATTATCTACTGACATCACAGAGGCTTTAGAAGAAACATGTGTGGGCAAAGGAACGGGAATGTAAGAGGAAGTACCTACAGGGCATCTGACTACAACTGGTCCAAAAAGAGGAAGACACAGTGCACAGACAGATCAGAGAGTATTCTTCTTCTTCCCCTACCACGGACTTCCACTGGTTTCTCTCCAGAGAAACTACCAACAGTCATCTGTACACCTCCCAAACCTCATTTCAAGATCCTGAGTGGATGTCAGTAGCCCTTAAGTTTTGTGACTAGCCCTCAGTTCAGGAGTGAATTTAGCGGAGGTGCAGATGGACTCTACGGCAAAGGTCACATGCACAAGCTCTGCAGAGTTCACCCGAGTTTTTATTTTTTCCACTTAAGAAAGCAGAGGGGGCAGTTTTAGCTTACAAGAGAACCACAAGCTCATGTCCAAAGTAACAGGGAACTTGTTTGTTTTCATTCTTTTTCTCCGTGTAACTTCTTGTTCAGCAGCACTACACTGTGTACCCTAAAATCTGGAGAAAATCTGGCCTACTTTTGACCTGGGAGAGTATAAGGAAATGTAGACAAAACACAGACAACAGCAGACGACTGCATATTTTTACATATATTACATGAAATTATAGCAATATTCTTCTTCACAGAAGTTATTTGTTCCCTTAAGCTCTTGATAACTTTGTGCTTAGTGAAAATGGTTGTGTATGTGGCACTTTAATGTAATGACACAATCTGTAAGTACAATAGCCTAAGTTTAAATAATGCTTCCTCACAAAGTTTCGGGCACACAAATAAGGAGTTAAGTAGTTTCCGTGTTTGTTTTTCCTGGATCCTGTTCTGAGACTATCTTCCATAGCTGGAAAAGGTCAACATCCTACCATTAATACAACATTATTCCCACAAGTTTCTACAACAAAAAAAAAAGTTTTCATAAACAAAAGCTATTTTTTTAACGTGGTGCATCAAGAGCCATGTTTACTTGTGTTGTTATTTTGCCAGTACCTTATGGTTTAGAAAAGATAAGGCTATTAATGGAATTTAAAATACATATTTTTTGATCTTATTCCACATTGGGAATGAAAGAAAATGTTACTAAACTGTCCTCCCAACTTCCTCTCTTGAGAGGTCAGACAACTTGGCAATCTATCACTTCTGAAAAAAAAAGTATACATATGTATATTTGACGGAGCCACGACATGTAAAAAAAATTATATACAATCATTCAAAATTTTCTGAACTTTGCTCTGAAAATAAATAATGCTATGACATTAAGAAACCAGTTTGAAGTATTTTATAGTTATTACAGTAAAGCCCTACAAATCTTCTCATAATCAAAATGCTCAGAGGAATTTCTCTACTTTGACTTTTAACTCACTTTGTTCCTGTGCACTGGTTGGCAAACACAGTTCATCTGGGAAATGCACATACATTTATAGCCTTTCCATTTCTCAACTTTCTGTAATACTTCACAGGAGTGTTCACGAAAGCAGAACCAAAGTACTTGCATGACATCAGGCTAAAAACGTAAAAGGACAAAGTATTGAAGAGAAGTGAGTTTTTTTTTCTTCGCATACAGTTTTCAACTGTGGCACCTGTTTGGATTGCTCATTTGCTCCCAATGCACATGATTCACATCCCTTCTCTCCAGAAAAACAAATGCGCAAAACTGGTATGTACTATCCAGAACATGGATCCTGCTATTTCTTCCCTTTAATCTTTCAAATCTAATGTGGAAGGAATGTATTGGAGCAGTGGTATCTGAAAAAGAAGGTGTGGTGCATGGAATTAAATATGTGATACTCTTGAACTCCGAAAACCATAAATTGTTGTTATCTGTTAGTTTACTTGATCTGCCTCTTTTCTATAGCACGCCTTCCAGAAAACAATTGGTGAGCTGGTGCACGCCATCAGTTTCCAGTTTTAGATGAGAAATGTTCCTGTTAAATTTTCTAACATGATGGTAAACATAGAAACTTGAAAAGCTGAGGCATTCTTCAGCCCTCCTGCACTGCCCACACTGTCTGTTGGTGCTGGGTCATGGTACAGGTCTGCCCTGGTCTCCGGGCATGTCTCCTTGGGGATCTCTTTCTTTGAAGGACTCTTTTTCCTCCCCATGCTCCATTAAGGAAAAGGATTTTGTGTCAGGGAAGCAACTTTTGACCTCTGTCTGAAACCTGGGCAAGTTACAAACCTTTGTAAAGTTGCATACACTCAGCAAAGCTTTTTACTTTCAGCGGTTGAAACATGGAATGAACTCCTTGCTTCGGAATGTGCCCAAAGCCTCACGGCTCCTTGGCAGGACCAGGCTCTGTGAAGCCGGAGCACCCCATGTGGCTGGGTCTGTTGTGTACCCCCACCAATCACTTGGGTGGAGCGGCGTCAGCCTTGCAGAGGCCTGGGTGGGCGCCCACCACAACTCTTAGGAGCTCTGGGAGAATCATTCCTATAGCTACTCTTCCAAACCAGCTTGAGATAGATATGAAAACTGAGAGCAGGTTTCCTGTCCCTTCTCAGTCAGCCTTCAGGCAGCATGAAGCACACCAGGGAAATGTCAGTCTGGGTGAATAGGTAGGTGTAGGCTGCCAGCTGGAGGTGTCTGAGAAACCAGAAGCAAGGTTGTGAAAATGATCGGTAATGGGAGTCAGATGGGTCCTGGTGGCGCAGGAAGATTGGGACTCCAAGTACCAGCACAAGAAGGGGATGAATTTTTTGTAAAAAGGATGGGTAACTGGTGAAAGGGGGACTTTATGGTCAAATGGGGATGCAGATGGCTGTAGCAGAAGTACAGAATAATGCATAAAGGGAATAACAGCTGGAATGGTTGTAATTTTAAACATTTTTAATACACGATTCTGGATTACACAAGAGATGTATTACACAGGATTAATGACTGACAAGCAGGTCAGGATTTTGTACCTGAAATGGCACTTCCATCTAAGAGCTATTCAGCAGTACCGAGGTGCTGCTGACTGTCCCCTCTTCCGAGAAAAATGTGGAGAGCAGGTGAAAAATAGGTGGTGACTCTCACCTTAGTTGAAAGATACTCACTAAGTCGAATCAGAGGAGTAAGATGAGGTAAATTCCCCTTGAGAAGTTTTCAAGAATGCTCTGTTCAAATTTCTAATTTCTATGTTTGGTTAGCCCTCACCCAAGCAAGTTTTGTTCAGAGTTCTCCATTAAAAGATCCCTAACAACAGCTCAGGTAACCCATAGGTCAACCACTTTGAATATCAACAGACACTGATTTTAAAAGACACGGAAGAAAAAAACACAAGGGGGCTATCCCTAGATATCTCATCTAGTTGAGAGACATAATACCCTAACCAAAAGGAGAGGGGCAGAACACAGAAACTGATCTTGTAATACAGCAATAAAAGTAACAGCGTCCTGAAGTGGTTACAGGAACACACATAGTAGCACACAACGGAAAGCAAATGTGCAGTTCATATTACTCGGGCTCCATATACATCAGCCACAAAGCAGTAAAAACACATATCACACTAACAGCAACAGAGGAGATTACATCATTTCAGGGACACATCTGACTCTGGCTGTAAGAGAATCCAGAGGAGCACACGTCAGGCTAAAAGCTGGTAAGAGCCAACAGAGCATTTCAAACACCATGGCATCGCACAAAGGCATATGCACTGGACATAGACTAAACTGGCCTAAGTTTCAGGGTCATAAACAAAGCAGGTGATTGTTTCACAGCCCCCATCAGAATTTATTCTTAGCATATTCATCTGCCCAAATATTCAGAAGTCAGATAGGAAGTAAATGAAATTCATCAGTCATCAGCTGGCTGATGCTCCTGCATCCTGGAGTGTTTACGGGTTGTGCAACACTTCCTCTCCCAGGGAAAAAAATCCTTGTTACAAGACAAAATGTTTTTTTCCAATCACTGGTTTTTAATAACAGTTCGTTGTTGAAGTTTGCTTTGCTTTGTCTCTGCTTACCTCATGACACTTTGGTATCTAAACATTAGTGGATCGTTTGAAAGACTTGCCTTTTGCTTGGTTTACATATCACTATGTATACTTCTGCAATTTTTCTTTCTGACTACCACCCTCTCCTCCTTCCAGCCCATCCTAACCAACTCAAGGAAACTTCTGCTTGTTCTATAATTACACTGAAAGCTTTGTGCCCATGGAAGGAGGCACTTCTAAGAAGGTAATCTTGATGCTATTTTGCTTTGGAGAGCAGTAGATTAATATCTCTCTCTGTATGGTTTTATCTCCATTCTCCCCTGAAAGTCAAATTTAAGCAAAGATGGCTATTTGCTATTTCCATTACAAGAAGCTGAAAGGTTCTCACAGAAGGGTAAGCTGGAAGCTTAAGCATTTCCCTCCTGGACCCTCTGGAATGTCTTCGTTACTGTTGTAGCTTTGATTTAAAACACCTGGGTCTTCCCCTGGTCAAACACAATAAAATCCGCCTGTGATGTTTCTGCTTTCTTATGAAACATGCTTTGCGCCTCTCGTGAATTCTTAGATGCTGTTAGCTCTTAAAAAGCCAAACCTTATTTCTTGCCAAATTTCAGTTCTGAAAGCTAATCAGACCAGCAACCACAATAACAACTGATCAAACTAGAAATGCCCTTCTTGCAGGGCTTCAACCAAATTGTGTCTGGTGGAAATTGCTGCGAGCTATTCGGCAATGCACAGCTGGGGTGGGATACCTCCCGCAACTTTTTATATGTGCCTGCAGCTAAAGGGATTCATTTGCAACACATGCTCAAAGGGTACCATGTACTTGCTTAAAGACGCTGGTTAATTCATAGATGTTATAGGACCCTAGGACTGACTTGCTTTCCTACTGAGTTAATTTTCTGGAAGTTCTTCCTTGAACCAAATGGCTATTTAAGGTGTAGGCTTAAGTTCGACTTATATTTCGATGCATGATAAGAAAAGATTATAATACTTGACAAAACACAAGCTGACCAATCTTCTTTCTCAAAACAGTGGGAGATGTTTGGATAAACAAACTGCAGGAATAGATGAACAATTATAAACTAATACCAGGTATTGAATTTCATTATGGGAATTCTTTTAACTGAATTGAAAAAGAAATTGTACTCCACCAGGCATGGATAACAGCTCTGCAGCCTCTAACTGCATACACTTCCCAAGATCTTCAACAGAATTTGGTTTAGAGAATTAGGAATATGAAAGAGATTTTACAGTATGAAAGATCACTACATCAAAGATCTCCTCTTGAAGCAAAGGATTCACAAGTGGCTGCAAGAGTGTTTGAGCAATTGTAAATACGTGGCAGAGAAGTATGTTTATCCCACAAAAATGAAAAGGATTCCTGTTGATTTAGTACACAGAGGCAAGAAAACACTTAGCTTTACAATTACGCTTTATTGCAGGAGGGTTTATTCAGCCAGTCGGTGTTCTGATTTACACCACGCAAACCATCTTTGAAGTCAGTTAAGTAAAACAATGTATATAAATCAGGATAGGTCTCTGCCTAGGACTAAAAATAGACAGGGAAGGACAATCCTTACAGAGAAAAGGCAGAACGCAATGTCTGCAAGGGGGAGAGTAAACAGCAACCCATACTGCAGCTGTGTAAATGCACTGTGCCCACAGACTCGGCAGACAACATGATGCGTATGTTTATACCAGTGTCTTGGGGCCTTTTAAGCAGATAAAAATAATCTTTTCTAAAGTGTACTTACTGAGAATGGTATTTAGCATTTATTTAGTTTTGGTAAGCATGAGGGGACAAACTGTCATACTTAGGCAGGAGACACTGAAATTATTCAGAGGATTTTTGATGATTAAATGTATATATGACTGATGCAATCAGCACTGGCTAGCAGAAACTATTACCTTACTTAATAAAACTATTACTGTGACAGCAACATGTATCTTTGATAGCTATATACGTACTTTACTAGAGAGGAGAGGTCTCCTGTGGTAGCAGAGTCATGTGCCTCTCCAGCAAGGACTGGACATGCTGAGGAGGGAGATACAGGGGACAGGAGGAGGACCCCCATCCCTCTGCATGTTTCTCATTCTGCATGCCATGTACCACGGTGGGGCATGGGCTGAAGTGTCCTGCTAAGTCGTCAGTGTGGGCCCCTCGGGGCAGTGCCAGGGTCACTTTCTGTTACTGCCCAAGGGGTTGGTCCGAGGGCACCCTGATCCTTCCCACGGGTGCTTCCTGATGAAGCAACCCCATCCTCCTTGGCCTTGGTGGTAGCCATGGATCCGGACTAACCCCAACAGAACTGTTCTCCATTTCTATATATCTCAGATGGCTTCAGAGGCACGATGCTGGAGGACGGTGGCTCAGGGGACAGGAGAAGCAAGCCCGTTCTCTAGCACACTTTACTGAGGTTACCACTGCAGATCAGGCCTCGGAGGTGCTTGATGTTGCGGAGGTACCCTGTGTCTTTAACAACATCACTCTAACACATACCGTTCCCCTTCTCAAGAGATGCTCAAGACGTTGTGCCAGATAGAAAATATGCAACTACATGCCTGCCTAGTCCCAAGGAAATAGCTCTACAGGTGCACGCGTGAGCAGCTCCCCGCTGAGATGCCGACCATGGCAGTGCCGAGGCTGGTGACAGGAGGAGGGCTGAGCCTGCCTCAGCCATGAAGCAGCAAGCATTAGGTACCTGGGGAACCACCATCACTTCTCATTTTCCCCCTCCCCTTTCTGCCCGAAGAAAATCCTGACGCTTCCCACCCTGGATAAGCTGTGCCGGGCAGTATGTGGGGACCGAGGAAAAAAGGGAAGGAGAGGGAGGTGAGGGCTGCTGCTGCCCCAGCACCCCCGCTGCCTGCCGGGGACAGGAGGAAGCATCGGGGTCTGGTGGCATCCTGCTCCTCGCTCTGTGCATGGATCCATCCATGATCCTGGGTCTACAGGTCTACATGGTCTACTTACCCTCCTCTGCATTTTTGCCTGCAGGCACAGGAACAGCTCATTTTTTAAGCAGAGTTTTCTATGGTAGCCAAAGGTCTGCTGTTAGCAGCAGCTGTAGTTTATGATGACACTTTTCAGATGGCCTTACAATTCACCAAATGGTTTTCTTAGACACGCTTCCTCTCCTCAGGCTGCTCTGCTGTTTTCCTGGGGGGTGTAATGTTTTTTTCCCGTTTCCTTTGACGATAAAACTCTATCCCCCCCTTGAGAAAGCTTTCTGGTCCTTCCCCCTTTCTCCATTCTGCTGAGGTCTGGATCTCTCCATCGACTTCTCTAATTTTAACGCTGTTATTTAACTGGATAAACTGACTTCTTTCATTTTTACATTTACATTTCATAGCACATCTGCAGCATTTGAGAGTTCACTGCATGAATGTTTCAAACCACACCATAGGATCTTGGCAGTTACACATGACTTCAGAGATTTTATACACATATATCTGACGTACAGAGGAAGTAATTAAACCATATGGACCTCTCCCATACAGTAGGAAGCACAGCACAAATCTCCTCATTTGATTTATTATAACCTTATGTCATGTAGCAAAACCAACTCTGCAACTGTTTGAAAGAAAGAAGCCAGCTGAGAAGGAGAGAGAGGACCTGCACGGGGAG
This sequence comes from Balaeniceps rex, assembly GCA_013401315.1. Classification (NCBI taxonomy): domain Eukaryota; kingdom Metazoa; phylum Chordata; class Aves; order Pelecaniformes; family Balaenicipitidae; genus Balaeniceps; species Balaeniceps rex. Next base: position 17,373 of record VYZW01013216.1, read on the forward strand.
CTGTGGCTCAGGCAATCCTGAGTGGTTTTACGTGCCTGTGGCCGTACAGTGCATTCAAGACCTTGCTGGCAGCACCAGGTATGAGCTAGCGGAGCGCAAACTCCGCAGTGTGGTTTGCGAGGCTTTGTAACAACAAGACAAACAAATGGATCTGTCCTCAGACTGCACATTTACCTCTGATTCTGCTCCAATGGCAGGGGCTAAGGCAGAGGCGCTGCAGGGGACAGCACCAGAAGCTGTCCCTTGTCACACAGGGGAAGCCCACCCCTCCTCTGTCCTGCAGCCCCGCTCTGTGCAGAGAGGTTGAAGATGGACGAGACTGGGCTCATGCAATTTAGCCTGTCCCGCCTGCAGGGCACACTGGTGGTGGGGGAATGGTCCCTACAATCTCTGCCACCGTGCAAAGTCCCTAGCAAATATAAATAAGGTAAAATAAAAGCTGTGGAAAAGGATGCAAGGTGGTGTTACACTGAACATCTGTGCCAAGCACATGGAGGAGCATGCTCTGTCATGGAAAGGGAGTTAGTCTCACGGTGGTAAGGGATAATCTGCAATAGCAGCACAGTCATATTTGAAGTGAAGAGTTTCCTGCGGAAAATATGTTCTATCCATAAACCCGCATGCCAGTGGATGCCCTCGTTAAATACCGGAATAATGAACCTATATGGGTCCAACACCCACAGCGTGGTGTGGTACCTTTGGCCCCTGTGCTGCTGACATCTCTGTCCCCTGGAAAGAAGCTGTCACTGTGCCCCTCTGTGTGCTGCTACCTCTGCCATTAATGTGGAAGTGCTAGCAACACTCTTGGCACCGTACGAAGAGCCAAACGCAAACAGCTCCCACCCCAAAGAGCTCACATCCTAACACAGCCAAGCACCGCCAGCTGTGAAGACCATGGCACCCCGTGTTGTGGGGGGAAGAGTTAATCTCACAGAACCAGCTTCTCTCATTCCTCTTCCAGGCTACCAAGAAGGGAAGTCCCTTATGGAAAGCCTTTAACACAAAAAGGGTGGTGAAATTGCAAAGGAAAAGATGTTGCGTGGTTGGGAGCAGATAACAGAAAGGTCATAAAAATAATAGAGAAGTAGAGGATCTAGAAACTGAGAAACAGCCAAAAGCAAGAGGTGGTTTATAGGAAAAAAAGGAGTATTTGGATCAGAAGAGAATAATACAGACATATCCAAGTCCTTATTAGACTGGACAGAAAGACTATATTGGCTGCTGTACCCTGAACGGACTGAAGCACTATGTGTACTGGGGAGGACAGTGAGCACAAGAACTTTCTTTTTTGCTCTTACACCAACACTATGCTTTGCCAACAACCTTGGGGCCAAATAAACCCGCTTTTAAACATTGTAAGGCTTGATAATATCTCTTTAACCGGTGATACTGTATTTGCAAAAATTAGTTTTGCTAACTAATAAAATGAGCAATAGTTAGACACAGAATTTCATCAACCAACCATGATCCACACTAAAAAAAAAAACAAACCCACAAAAAACCCCAAAGAGCTTTTCTTCACTGAGCATCTATGATAGTACTAGACAGAAAGGAATCTGACAGACTAATATAATCTTTTCATAGAAAAATAATTTTAGCCTGTGGGAGAAAAAATGCTTGCATGTATGTTTTATTTGTTTGGGCTTGCAGCTTATTCATTGTCTAGAGCCGTTCTCCATGCCTAAAACACAGACTTCTATCCTTCAAGATCTTCTTTCTGCATGATCCCAAAGTGAATATCTAACTGTAAGATATTTTAACACTTGTCATCCTTTTCCAGATCAATGTAATGGAAGCACTTACATATACTTTAACAGCCCTGTTGATTACACAAAGACACTGAAAAGTATTTGGAAACCTGACATACAAACTGAGGTAAATAAGGAACATTTATTCTTGTAAGTGTCAATAAGAAAATGCTGAGAATGGGCTCAGACTGCCTCAGTAGATACTGTGCATGATGTCAGCCCGCCCATTCCCACATTCCTGGTCTCTCCAGGTCAGACTCAAAGGATTCCACTAATAGTTTGGTACTTACCAAAGCAGACAAAAGGAAAATGGGTCAATGTTACTTGCTCCCATGTGACAAAAATACAGAAAATAGAAACAAGCACTATTTGAGAAACTTGTAAAGCCTTGAACACATGTCATGAGAAACCATTTACTCTCTCTAGAGTGTAATTTAAGCGCTAAAAGATGACCTGGATTATCCGCCTTGGATGCCTGTGTGAGCTACCCAGTTACAGAGCAAGGCTATCATCCTCCCGCTGCATGTTCTTTAAACTACTGCTCACAGTAAGCAAAAAACTGAGAAATTGCAAAACTTGGCCAAAAGCACAAAGAATATTTTTGTGCAGTAGTTGCACTGCCTGACTGTCAGAAGTCAAAGCCTGAAGGTCTAACCAAATGGACGGTGTATTTGTCCTAAAACAATCCTGACAGTGCATTTCATTTCCATAACGAAGTGCAATTCATATGTGAAAACCAAACAAAAATACCAATGATACATGAGAAATGTACTGTGCTGTGCAGACACTGTTGACCAGAATGAGTGAAAAGATTACAGAGGAGTAGAGAGTCATGAAATTGCTTAACTGCAGGCACTTATTTTCCAAATAAGGTAAAATATACTTTCAATATTTCATAGGAAGACACGGAGGAAAAAAAAATGTGCTTTTTAACTTTGAGTAAAAAGGTATGGTAATATTTTTAAATTATTGTGAATTACATCCAAAGGGTTCTTTATCCCAGTGACAGCTATTGCGACCAAAGTTAGCTTTCCACTACTCATCTCCAACAAGACAGCTAGCTTTTTAAAAGTTTCCTTTCTATTATTTCTTCACTACAGTTAAATTTGAAGTCTCGTTTTATCTTCTGCAATAAAATGGTTCTCAGTTCCATACTGTACTTTGACTTGCTTTTCTTCTCCATCTCTCATTCAAATTTGTGATATGCAGATGGTCAAATATGCTCTTAAAAATGCTGCCCTCAAAATAGATTCCTAAAATACCAGTGAAATACTGTCTCAATTTATTAGAAAATTGACGCAAGATTTGTTTTCTTATTTGAGCGTAACAAGCCCATAAATCAACGGAATACGTAGCTCATGCAAAAGGCATCAAATGGTGTAATTTCAAGTACAGGAGCCGAATCCGCATTACAAACAGAGTTAACCCAGCACATTTACTTCAGTCATAATTTTGTTTAAACTACAACCTTGGTATTCGTTTTGATTAATTACACTAATTCTTGAGCTTTGTCCAATGCTGTTGAATTGTTCTCTCGTCACACCAGCTGAGGCTGCAAAGGTTTTTGAGACAAGCTCATAAAAATATCTGCACAGATACAGCCCCCAAGGTCAATGGGCTTTAGAGATGAAGTTGAAAATGGAAGTAAAAAGGTAGATGTGTACTTTTGACTACTTTTCAGTCAAGTATCATTCTTTTTCTCCTGTACAGCTGATTTGAAAAGGTTTTAGAGGAATTCTGCTTTCAGGGCTGAAGCAAAAGACAGGGAGTGCAATTTGTTAGCTTGGGATGGACTTAACAGTACTGTAGTTCTTTAGATTACAAACATACAATTTTTAAATTTTACTTATGAAGTAAAACAAAGTTTCATAGATGGCTGAAGCAGAAATGCTCTGCAAAAGAACAAATGAATAAAAAGGAGGGAAAAAATCAGTTTTGGTCAATGTGCATAATTTGTTTGATTTGAAAGAAAGACTCCATTTGAGTTTATTTTATCTTTTAAACATTCAGAACATTTAAAATGAAAATGTGATTTTGGCATGAAAATTTAATTGTGTTCATGCATGTATCGAAACAAAACCCCCTGCTTTTTCTTATATATTTTGTATTTTTTCGTTGAAACGAGGTCTTAGGAAAACGTTTCACCACTGTTCCCAAATCTCAGATTTTGTGTGGAATGCATATATGGAAGAAGGATTCACTGCTTCTTGCTCATGGGAAAGTTATCTAACCTCCGTCCACCAGTTCAAAAAGATCTCTGATGTTGATTAAACATGTATAAACAGACCTTAAAAAAAAAAGGAAACATGCATATTTCACTCAAAAAAATGTCAGAACAAACGCATTAAAGAACAGAAATTAGCAACCAACATAAGCATCCAGCTACATGGTTGATTGATAGTCACCATAGCCCAGGTTAAGCAATTTTCACTAAATAAAACATTAGGTCATAAACTAGGCATTAAGTTTCAGGCTGACTCAAGTTCAAGTTCTATCAAGCAAACCTGTACCCTGCCTGCCTTTGGTAGCTAACTCTAAAGATTATGCGCCTATTTACTGCTAACAGCTCATGCAATTAAGCCTTAAGCCCAAGATTTAGATGCCTATGGAGCAATGTCAAGACTTTAGGGATTTATGTATGCCGGCAAGACCTTGTAAGGCAGTGTTTTGAAAGTATAAACATAAACAAAAGCATGTATTTGAAACTGTATCCTCATACATGTATGTAAAAGGGACCTGTACTCTTGTATCTGAGAGCAGAATTTAGCTTCACACTGTTAAACACTTTTTTTATGGCAACCCTCTTGCTTTCCTGTCTTTTGCAGTCACCAGTAAGCTGCTCTCCACTATTACCTTGACCAGCCTGAGAAAAAATGAAAATTAAATCTCAATGTACCATATCAGAATTGATTACAGTATTGAAATAATGAAGGGTGCCTTCCTCTCCATGCATAATAACGCTTATTAGCACTATCCATATTTTGCATTTAAATCTGCTGCCATTATAAATACCTCCCTCAAATACTTCCCCTCTGAGGGCAGCTCTTCTTCATGGAAGTTTCCAGAGACTTAACCTTGGCCTATGAAGCAATATGAAATTTTGAAGCATCTTTTTTTGGTACTTCATATCCATTCTAGTGCAGAATGTGACAACACTTTTGAAGATACATGATCAAGTTCACTCCCAAAGCTTTGTATACGGCAAACACTGGAGAGCAAATAGGACATGATTCTGTGATTCAATTCTATTCTATTATTCTATGATTCTATATAACCTCCAGCTGATTACAACGTCCGCTTGGCGTGGATGCTCCTGGAGCAGAATGAATCCTCCAGGAGAGGACAAAGCAGGTGATGGTAGTGGGAGGTTTGATTGTTTGACACAGAGATAGCTGGATTTGAAACAGCTGAGAGGACTGAAAGGTCTGGTGAGTGCAAAGCTAGCAAGAGCCCACGGGTTGTCCAGATAGGTATTTAGTCTGGTAGAAAGGAGGAACCAGTGGCCACAATCTATGTTATACCACTGATGAGGCAAAGTAGAGTAGGGATGTCCTAGGGGGTTAACTCAAGGCTGCTGTGTGGGAGACTGAAGTCCTTGCAAAATCCTTGAAACAAGAGAAACCTGTACAGGATGAATGGGTTGGACTTCAGTCAAAATGGAACAAGGATGCTATTACTGAAAATTAAAAAGTTCACAGGGAAATAGTTAAGCTAGAAACAGAGGGAAGACTGACACCCATGGTGGAGCACCTGGTTCAGACTGAATGAACTTGTGAGGGAGACATGGCTAATGTTCAATACATTCCTGAAAAGGCAAGGGAGGAAATGAATGGCATGAATTCAATAAATAGGGAAGGTAAATAACACCATTTACAATGCCACTTGACTGGCGCTTGCAACAGAGAATGGGCAAAATTTGTAAATGCTTCTACAGCAATGCTAGAGATCTAAAAAATAGGATTACAGAATTATATTACTTGGCAACAAATGACAACCCTGGTATAACAGGCTTCTCTTGCTGGTGAAAGGAGGATAATCAGTGGCATACAGAGCTGCTAGGCTGTCTACTTTAGAGGAGTGATAGAAAATGAGATACAGCCAGGGCAGTGGCACGGCATGTGAAGGCTAAACCAAAGTGTAACAGAAAAAAAATACTGAGGGCAGAGGGGAGATTAGGGAATCCTTGTGGGTGGAAATAATAGAAAGGTAGGACTTGGTTTGTATTTAGGACTCCCCTGTTAAAGACACCGATCATGAAATACTCAGTGAAATTAGAGAAGCTGCAAAACTAGGTCAGATAGCAATATTAGCAAATTCCAACTACCAATGTACTGTCAGGCACAATGCCTCACCCAGATGAGATAAGGAGATAAAATTTTTGGGCACAGCAACCGACCACTTCTTACCACGGTGAGCGCTGGGATCGACAAGAAAGGATGCTGCTTTGGGTTTAGTCTTGAGTGCTGCACAGGACCTGCTTGAAGAGGTACTAGTGGGAGAGCTGCTCAGTAAGAGCTTCACAGTATAACTGAACTGAATGCTGTAGTGGGATGGAGTAAGCCAAACAAATACATCACACAGCTATCCAATTTCAAGGAGGGGAAATACATAAAAATCACAAAAATAGTAAAAACCTAAAAAAGCAGTCAAAAAGGCAAGAAGCCTAAAGCAACCTGGAGGCTTTTCAAAAACACTGTATTAAAAGCCCTGGTAAACTATGTGTCACATATCAAAAAGAAAGTAAAACAGTTCAATAAAAACCCTGCATAGCTCATAAAAAAAGCTAAGGAGGCTATTGTAGGGAAAAAAGGTTAGCATTTAAAAAATTGCTGAAGTGAACAGGAAAGCCCATAAAAACCAGATCAAGCGTAAATGGCAGCTAGGATGGCTAAAAAAGCATGCAAATATTTTGCAGAAGATCATCAAGCTGATAGTAAAAAGTTGTTTAAAGAAAAGCAAGAAGCCATCAAAGGAAACAGCAGTACCACATGATGCCAAAGGCTTATAAGGGGCACTCAGGGATGAGAAGGCCATAGCAGAGAAACTCAGTGACTTCTTTGCATAGGTCTTTACTGCTGAAGGTGTTTAAGAAGGTCTCAAATCCAAGCTATTCTTTGAGCCAGATTAATTTCAGGTAAATATAAAGGAAGCAGTAGATAAAATAGATAAGGCAGGCATTACTAAGTGACCAGTAGTGGGTGACATTCACCTGGGACTTCTGAAGGAACTCAAGTATGAAGTTGCAGAACTGCTGGCCAAGGTGTGTAGCCCATCGTTACAAACTGCCACTGCACCAGCGGGCTGGTGCCAACCAAGCTCCCATGTGGAAAAGAGGCTCAAGAGGAGACCCTGTGAACTATAGGCCAGTTTGTCTGACTTTCCTGCTTGGCCAGGCACTAATCTACCTTAAAGAATACAGCACAAGGATAAGCATGGTGAAGAAGGCCGTAGTGACCAGAATATATTTGAATTTTCAAAATGGTTTTGACAAAATACTTCACCAAAGCTTTTTAAAATAAATTCCCTTGGGGTTGGAAGACAGCTGCTCTTATGGACTGAAGGCTGTTAAAGGCTAGGAAGAAAAGAATAGTGCTTGATGGTCACATTTGAAAATGGAGATGCAACAGCAGTGGGTGCTGGAACTGGTTTTAGTAAAGACTTCAATAGTGATCTGGAGAAGCGACTGAACTGTGAAACATCCAAGTCTATAGACGATACTAACCTCTCTCAGGTTGTTAAATGCCATGCTGGTGATGGTGGATGGGAGGATCTGGTGATCTCCCATGCTGGGAGATCCAGAAGGACCCCACCGAACTGGGTGGGCAGATAGGTTTCTGTGTTGGGGGGCATCAGGAATGGTATTGAGAAGAAAACAGAGGGTGTCAATTTGCTGCTAAGTGAGACCTTGGTGCACCCATAATCCTGTGTGCTGTGTACAGCTGTGGTCTCTCACAGAAGAGAGAGAAGAATAAAGGGGCTAAGGTTGGAGTGTTGCCTTCAAAAGAGAACCTAAAAAGGCTGCGACTCTTCCTTTTGGACAGAAGAAAGCTGAAAGGGAGTATGACTGAGGTTTACAATATTAGGGAAGCAGTGCATAAGGCAAATGCAGAACTGCTCCTTCCCAAATCTTACAGTACTAGAAATAGGGTGTATCTGATGAAACCAGAGGGAGATTGGCTTAGAACAGGTCAGACAGCAATTTTATATCATTTGAGAGGTGCCACTGGAGGTTGTGAAGACACACAGTTACAGCAGCTTCAAAAAGGATTAGACAAATTCAGGGAGAAGCACAGATAGTGAAGGAACATATAAATAGGGTGGTCTTGGACACAAGGGAAATGGACTGCAGAGAGCTGCCAGCCCTCTGTGCTCCCCATAAATAGCATCTCCTACTGCCACTGTTGGGGACAGAGTAGTGGGTTAGATGAATTACTGGTCTAATTTGAGAAAACACTTTTTATGTTCTTATTTTGTAAAAACAGAGTAAAATATCATATTTCATTAGATATATCAACTTACACACACCAAGAGTTACAAGGGAGCTACTGCCATTATACCAGCTTAGAAGCCAGTTAATTGTGATGCTCAAGAATTACACTAACAGTTAATAAAATATTGTATTGGATTTAAACATTTTCCTAAGACATGAGAGCGGAATTGACTTTAGAATATTTAAGTGTTGTATTTTGTTGATTTTTTTTTTTAATTATGGAGAAAAAAAATCTGCTAGATCTAGTCCATGTGTTAAGATTTAAACTTGTATGGAAAATGCTTGTAAGTAAAGATCAGACACTAGGTTTCACAGCTGTATAGCACCCAAAAGCAGACAGGAATGATTATAGGTGAACTGGTAATAGTTTTTCCTTGGCCATTGCATTAGTGAAAGCAATATAACAGGTATCTGTAAAGGAGTTGCAGTGAAGTCTCATGTCAGCCTTGGTTAAAAAGGAATGTTTAGGCATTCCCAAAAAGTGTCCTTTATGAGGGGACACGAAGCTGTCTTTTTATTTCACAGTTTCCATTATTCCAGCCTCTTGCAAAAACAATGGCTAAATGGCTCGAGCACGGCTACATGCTTGACTCAGAGAGTACAAAGTGAGATTTCAACAGAGTGCATTTTCTCACTCTATAGAAAGATCAAAAAGATTTCTACTCACTTCCACTTTCTACAAAGCCTTCTAGGTTGATTATGAAGTGAGGTTGATTATGAACTTCAATAGGTCAAACAGTTGGCCATTGTACTGAAAGGAGTTATCGTTTCCTATATAAGTGCATTAATGTTTAACAAATTTTAAAGGTGCATATATTGTACTCTGCCCAATATATGGTTTGCAAAGAACTATAAATCTCAAAATTTTAGGAGTTGCAATAAAAACCTAGAGGAAAAAGAAAGAAACCAGAAGGGGTTGGTTTGTTTGTTTTTTTTTTTCCTTTAGTCCAGGGTTTTGGTTTCATTCAAACCAGAATTTCAATACTGTATCAGTGCTTCCCTTTTCTCCTTTCCCTCTTACCCAGGCACCTGGGTACTCCTTACAGTATTTTCTCCACATGTAGCTTAGGGAGAGGATGAGTCTGTCGTCTTAGGAGAACAACTTAGGAGAAGTTGTCTTAGGAGAAAATGAGAAAATTAGCCTGTCTCATCTTAGGGAGAAGATGAGTCTGTTGTCTTTCCTCTCCCTTTTTACCCTGTGCCTTTTCACTGAGGCTTATATTGTGGTTTCTTTTTGTGTGGATTTGGACATTTCTGCGGGAGCTTTGATTCCTGCTGGAACTCGGCTGAGCTTTTTGCCAGCTGTGAGAAGGGGAGATGAGGGTGAGGCTGGTCCCCAAGCTCGGCTCCTGCAGCCCTAGCTCCAACCACCTGATTAGTCATGAGGTCCAGTTAGACAGACTGCATATTCATATCCAGCTAACAGTAAATAGGCACCTAGGTTTAAAGTAAAATAACTAGGCTGCAGTGAAGAAGAACAAAGACTAGAGTGTCATTAGACACTAGAAAAAACCCAGCTTATGGAAGAAGTTCCCTTTACTCTTTTTGCTCTGAAGGTGTGAACTCCAAAGCCAGACAGGAGGTGGGAACTTCAAGGGGATCGTGTGTGGCCAAAAGAAGACTTTCCTTCAGAGAAACTTCTCCGAGCAACTGCTCAGCATTTGCTGTGAATTGCAAACATGGTTATCAGCAATGTCCTGTGATTCTCTGAACGTTTGAATTAGACCTGTTTTCCTCCTGCGAATGAGGCAGAAAGTGCCTTTCGCAGGTGTCCTCACATTCCCGTGAGCAGCTCTGATGAGAGGCGGGAGGTTGCAGGTTAGCCACTGCCTTTGCCTTGCTGCAGCAGCTCCCCCACCACCACAGCGGGCAGATGAAGCTTCTACTGTTTCATTTTCCTGTCCCCACTGGATTTCGTTGAGCTGTGTCTGAACCCAGGGAAAGTTGCAGGGCTGAGCCCAGCCAAAACAGAGTGGAGGGAAAACTAAAAACACATACCTCTTTCTGGTAGGCCTGCGAGGTGCATGCACTAATTTGTGCCAGGTGGCCTTTTGTCCCTAGACACTGCCTGTATGAAACACAATTCAACTTTCCTGTGCCTTCATGCCTAACCTTATCAGTCCTAAACCAAAAGCGGTGTAGACAGAAGCACAGGGCTTTCGGCTGTCCTGCATCTGGAGACCTGGCACAATCACCGAAGTCTGGCTGAATCCTCACACACGGAGACAGACAGTGCCTCTCTGCCTCTAGCACAGAGCCCCCAGAAGATATCAGCGGGTATATTTTGTAAAAACCCCCACTTTTTTTAAAACAAAAGCCATTGGATTAAGACAACAAATAAAGAGAAGCATCATTATTTAAATGCTGTACCTTAAGACTGTAACTGAAGCAACGGCAGAAAATGCGGTAGAACGACATATAAATAAAAAGTAGGCATTTTTTCAGACCTTTTCTACTTTCATAGTTTGCAACTGTATTTACCACTCCAACGTGTTTACTTCATTCAACAGCTTCTGATATGCATTCAGTAGCAGCAGTCCAAAGAAACTGCTTTTGTTTGCCTAGTTTTGAGAGACCTGTCACGAACAGAAGGTGACTTTTCAGGGGATGGTAGGGCAGACAGCTGGCTGCAGACCCTCGCAATGCTGTTCCCACCTCAGTTCCAGATGCCCTGCAAGTGACAGCTCTGTTGCACCCAAGATGGATTATCATTGCAGAAGCAGACTCTGGCAGACTGCTTCAGGCACTCTTACAAGTGCAAACACGCAATATGTCTATTGTGTAATGAGTCACCTCAAACAGAAAATGTGTGTCGTGCCAGATTATACAGAGGTTTTGTGAAAATAAATATTCCCACTGAGGATTAGCATGAGACCAGAAGCTATGCCAAATTTGACTAGTCTCTGAAGGCCAATCTTGTTCCTTAAACCAGATGTTTAACAGAGGTTGTGACATCTGAAGAAACCAGCAGACACAAAATACACGCAGTGTATGCTGACTCAGAATGAGGTATATCATTTCAGAGGGTTAAAATACAATTTTTGAAGTGTTACAAAATTCTTTAAATCACTTTCCCCAATACTCCTTCACATCTTGCACAATTAACCACAGTAGCAAAATATAATTTACGTTTTGTAACACCCTCCTTTTCTCTTTTTTAGTGTCTATTTAAAGGGAGGTCAGTGTGATTAGTTACTGGGGTTACTTACTTCCCTGAGATAAATCAAAGAGTGAGAGTGGCGAGCGAGTACATAAAATCTGCCCTTATCCCCCCATCTAGATACTAAGCAATTCCCAGGGAGCTTCTCATCAGCAGCACCTGACTGATTCTTTACTTTGGTAATTTAACATTTTCAGCTTTTCTAACCTATGCACTTAATTTTGTTTAGCTACCTCTTCTCTCTTACAAACTTGGCAACTTGAAATTAAGGGTTATTCAGTCAATAAGGAACATGAAAAATATTTCAGTCACAAAAGTTGGTAGTTTTTCAACAGATCCTTATTTTCACAAACTCTAGTGGAGAACAGGTACATCCATGCTTTGCTTTCAGAACCAAAAAAAAAAATGACACTGAAAAAAAGACATACTAATATCATACTTGAAGCCATTTCATACGGCATCAGTTTTTGTCACTCAGTGCCCTTGGAGGGAAGTGGCAGGAGGCACTCGCCAAACTTCATGTGCTGGATGATGAGGGTAAGGCAGTAACAGCTGGAGGGAGCCCCACCAGAAGCTGTGTCTCGGGAGAGGGCTTGTTTGTCCTCAGCTTCATCAGTTTGCCATTAGGTTATCGTAATGGAAAGCAGACCGTGAGCAGATCATGGTCAGGGGATGGTAGTATAACCATTACAGTCCTCATGGCATGGTAACCCCAGGATCATCTGACTTCCACGGAGACATCAGGACTTCTGCTGTAAACAAGAGTGTTCCTCGCCTCCCACCTACACTGTGACTTTCCTACCACCTCTTCCTCCACTCAGACGTGGAGTCAAGCTTGAGGAATGTGATGGGAACGGGAACTGATGGCCTGCTGCGCGGAGGGAAGGCAGAGAACTAAAAAATCTTATGAGGTTTGTGATAGCAGAAAGAGCATATGACCTGCCGCATCTCTTGCCTGACCTATTCTTAGAGATGGGTGGATGGAAAAGGCTGACTCACCGTCTCAGCTGCAGAAGACCAAGCTGTACAGAAGGAGCCTGCCAGCCAGGGCTCCAAGCCATACAGGATAGGAACTGCCCTATTTCTCGGAGCTCTTTGCGGCAGGTGGCTAATCCCCTCCACCCCATCTCCCTTCCTCTGCCTCATTCCTCACTACTCCCCAAAACAAAGAACAGACTATCAGCAACAACTTAATGCCAGAAGTCCCAAGCGGTTCCCTTCCAGCAGGGATTTCAGGTTTTGCAGGCCTGGATCCCTTCTGCTTTAATGGAAATCACACGTGTGAGGTATCTTTTCATCAGATACCATTTCATTAGAAAGACTTCAAGAACATTACTGAGTGATTTTGTCCATATTCATTTAGCACTGTCACACAATTCAGTGATGCTCTAGTACATAGCGTCCCTAAAATTCTGATCTGATCAGCTCGTCATGGTCATCAGGTCCCTTGGCCCTGATCTTTGAGAGAAGACCTGCTATATTTCATAACAAAGTATTTCTTCAAATCTAGAAGCTCTTGAGGAAGTAAGATGTAACAACAATAACTTTTTTCCTGAAAAAGAGTAATTGTTTGAATACTCTTAGCAGTCTGATGCAAGTCCATCTATAGCAAACAGCATTGAACTGGTACCATCAAGAACATTTTACAGGAAAAAATGTTACTTACACGGCTTCCTTTTTCAGGGAAACACTGACATCCTCCACTGCAGTCTCTTCCTCCACATGGTCCCGTGTAAGTCTTTCCACCCTGCAAACCAGAACACACATGAAACAAATTGTTAAAAGGTATCAGCTACAATACCTGGCACAGCACAATAAGCTTTGATTAGCAGACTTGCTGGGAACTTGCCCAAGCAAAGACCAGGGTCAGATCTATGACTTCCAGTTGAAACCTCTTTAATCTGCGCTTAGAAGCAGCCGTGAGTGGCTTTCCAATTCTTGGAGACCAGCATCCAAGAAATATAATGTTACTCTATTTAATTTCCCTCCACATTTTCAAAACATTGCAGCTTCATGCTGAGCAGTATCTCACACATCTTTTTGACACATGCAACAGATATCGTATCACAGAAGCACAGCTGCTTGGATTCTTCAGGGACATGGACTAAGACCTAGGTCACAATGCAGCACATCCTCTATGCGTGCTCTAAATCGTTGCTGTATTTTAAAATATTTATGGGTAGACATAAAGGAAGATGTCGGTATCATGTTCAAAATCATAAGCCAAACTCCTGCCCTCTCGTCTTCAATGGCTGCCTATTCAGGAGGCACCTAAAACTTGCTAGCAACCAACCACTGTGACCTAGAAGTCAGACATAGATTAAGTAGATGGCTGCAGTTACATCTCTCTTGCCTGTCCAGAACCACCTTGGCCTGGGCTGCAAATATATGGATTACAAAATATGCACCACTCCATGCAAATCCTTGGATGGACTTCAACAGGCAGGCCAGCTCAGATTACATCTAGCGCACACTGCCTGCACAAAATGCAGCAGCCACAGTCACTCTTGTTCAGAAATCTGAACAGCAGAGATGCTGTGCATGCTGTGGTGTGACTTTTATAACTGTAACTTAATAATCAGGAATACTGCTGAAGACCAGCCTGCGGCCCACCTAAGCCCAGGGTTTTGAACCCCTGAAAGTGCCCCAGCAGCCTAGCAAGTAATCTGGGAAAGGAGGAAGGGATTTCTCATTGCTATTTCTGAACGTGGTTTGCCCCACAGCAAATAATTAATAGAGCCAGAAGGAAAAGAGAGGACTGAAGTCTAGTGGTTACAGGAAGGACGTCTTGGAGCCACAGCCCCTCATTCAGGGTGGCTGCTAATTTTCACAGGCACTGCTCCTTAGATAAAACCTCAAGGCACCCCAGCTGTAGGGTACAGAGTCAGGCTCCGTGTCGCTTGCTCCCCTCCTGGCTGGAAGAACCCTGAATCCTTTGTTGCACTGTGGCAGGGAGAAATGGTGCCTTCACCATTCCTGCCTCCTTCATAGCTTGAGCATGTCATCTCTTGGAAGGGGGATGACATGGGTATAAACACGCCTCCAAAACAAGATGGGTTCTCTGAACTTCTATGCTGTTGCTTAAAGTGGCAGTGATGCTGCCATTCCTGCCTCAAGCCCTGACTCAAGGAGCTAAAACACAGAGAGGGACCAACACTGCCATGCTTAGCATTTTTCATGTAGCTCTCAGCAATCCCTTACTCAACACCTGGGGTTGCAGGGTCACATTTCTCAGTTATCCACCTCTGCCGTTACACTACTGAGAACTTGAAAACAGAGCTCCAGGCTTTGGATTCCTCCCTGAGAGCCAAATGAATGAAAGGTACGGAGCAGGTACCAGGCATTGCCTAAGTCCTCCTTTGGTCATATTTGTACAACAGGCTCTCAATCTTATGGCAAGCAGTAATACAAAGTTCCCAAAACAAGTTCTTACATGTCATGAGAGGGTTCATGTCTATATCGTAACTATTTTTATATATTAAAATACTTTTGTTTCAGCTTTCTATTTAATTCTCACATTTAATTAAACAAGTAGGCTTTTCATACTGATAAAACAGGTCCACAGAACTGAAACCATGCCCCGAGCTATTTAAAGGTTAGGTGTTTGAGTCAGGAAATTATTTCATGGACATAATAGTGCTCTACGTCATGTTATGAACTCTGCTTTACGTTTAGGCTATTGTTTAGAGGAAATAATAAGCCAACACAGTTTTATAAACTCCAGCAGCTTGCTCAGGTTGGTCCATCTTTTAATTAAATGTTTGGGTGGTCACAACCTTACTATCTCCGCGGTTTTTTCTTATTAAGCTATTTGCAGATGAAGTGTGCATCTCTGGCTCAGAATTCTTCATTTCACAGAGCTTCCCCCTCAACCCCTTTTTGGAAATTGAGAATAGTTCTATTCATTTTTATGGACACTGTGCAGATGTATGGCCTGTGTGAACATATTCCTCTGCAGGATGCAGGTCTTCATTAAGGAGCAGTGTACTAAGTAGTGCAGCCATCAAAGAATCAACTCTGAAATTTTAGAGAACTGTTTTGGTTGGAGCTGTAAATAACAATATATCCCAGCCTAACAGTGACAGACTGGCAGATACAGTAATTTTGTCATGTGAGTTTTCAATTATGCCTACTGAGAAAACAACAAGGAGAACAATAAGTTTATTTCTTTCTTAATTAGTAGAGTGACTCTAAATTTGGTAAACTGTTGCTAAGGAGAAAATAGAGTATGAATCAGAACTATGGCAAGATATTTGTGCACTTGTAAAAAAAAAAGGAGGCTGCTAATACTTATTTCTACTGGAAGAAGTTCAAGGTCTATTGTTTGTGTACTATCCACCATCCAACATTTTAATTTGCATGCTGTAACAATACCAGCAGCTAATGTGGGGACACAATTGTTTTCTTCCACAATTTTAGGAAGCTTTTTTTTTTAATTTTCTCATTTTATGTCCTTTTATGCACACAGATTCTTCAGATAATTAAAAGAAAAATCAGGAAGACTTCTCCAAAGGTAGGGAACACAATGGGAAAACATTTGAGACCAGCATTAATATATCTCTTCTGGATTATATTTGGGCTCTCCTTATTGCCTAATTTCCACTTCTTCACTTTTTGACTGCTAGAGGGATGACTCTGGGAGCTTTTAGTCACATGTAACATTTTCTACTTTATTATCTATGAATGTTTATAATTTCTTGAAGGCAGATCATTGCACTGACATTTAATCTGACATTACTGGGAAGTTGCATTATAAAATATTATGGTTTTAAAGTTCTTTAACGTTGAAAAATAAATCTATTAAGGATCCTTGTAAAACTTTGTCAAAAACAATTATACACATGGGCACACAGTTGAGATGAAGGGAAATGAAATGGACATGTATCAGTCAATAATTAGAATGCAAAAAGCCCAGCTTAAAATTTAACCATAGACAATGTAGTTTAAAGTACTACAAGTATTTATTTCTTGAAGAAAACAGATTTCTGAGAACATAATACCAGTGGTGACAACCCAATGTAGTTGTTTCGATCTGAGACAGGTACCTGGAATACCTTTTTGGTCAGTGGGAAGAACAGTCAGTCCTAGGATACAATTCACCCCATCCTGATACTGGCATCTAAACTGATCAACTGTGTCTCTCCCAGAAAGTGCCTATTGCTTTCTCTTAACTGTAAAGGTGAGTGGAGGTGACTAGCTTACATGTAGACATCCACCCCCTTTAGAAGTCTAAGGAAAGGGAGATGAACCTCCTGGTTTGCTCAGTATGCAGTTAAATGGTGAAAAGTGTGTTTGTAGCAGAACGGTATTCTAGGATTTGTGCAACCAAGCTGGAAGACTGGCAATAGCCACCAATTCTGAAGTTGTTTGCTGAGAAAACCTTCAATTCCAGGTCTTGCTTATGTTTTGGATGATCCCAAATTCCACCTAAAAAGTCCAGAGTCTAGGCAGAGTCTAGAAATGGGGTTTATATAATCTAATTTAAGATTTCTGTGATATAGGCACAACATCTGGCCTGCTATTATAGACCATCAAGAGAATCTCATCAGATCTATTTCAGACATCTGAGATAAATCTCATCCTACAAGGGTGACGGGATTAGAAAGGTAGCCTAGGGTAACTAGTTGAGGTGTGTCTACAGCACAGGTGTCCAGTTTCAGGTGAGACAAATCCTACACTAAGTGTCCAGATCCCATCCTCAAAGCTAGCTGTGGCCTCTGATGGGAACACCAAGTGTGAGGAAAACTATTTAAGAGCAGACATGTGGTGCAAACACGAAATGGGTTATACCATTGCACTGATATGCAAGCTCTCTGCGCATAAGGTGAGGTATTGCTTAATTAGAATTAGGTTGGGGAGTCAAGGCTAAACTATGATAATTCTGTCCAAAAATACGTAATATAAATGAAATGTAACAACATGGACCACAGGGTCAGAAGGCAGCCTTTGGAGGCAAGGCTGTCTCATTTAGCCAACTGTAAGGGCAAAATTGCCTACATAATAGTGTCAGAAACACCAACTTTTGAGTATAACAAAATTGGGACCGATAAGGAAAAAGTAACTAGGGGTAGGTTGTTTATTTGGGAGGAGTATAGGAAGAGAAGAGGAGGTGCAAGGGTGGTAAAAAGGTGGAAAAGGAAAAAAGAGGAATAGGGTATCCAATTAGGTGAAGACAGTGAGGATATGCTAAGAGCAAGAGCAGGGACATCTGCAGTCAGCGGTGATACTGACCTGTGGGCACAAGCCCACTGGGAGCCCCCTTGGGAGAGCCCACAGGTCTCTCCACCAGGCATGTCCCTGAAAGACTTGCTGTGGGAGGGTGGAGTAAGAAGGGGTAAACTTGTAAGGAAGGATAGGTTTACATCTGAATACCAACTGCAGGAGGAAAGGCAATAGAATTGCAACTCAATGGCCCTTTTGTGTGATTTGTAAGATTTCTTCACAGTAATTTTGTATGAATACTAATACTAACAATAAGCAATAGAATTGTAATAGTGTTTCTTGCAGTGATGTAGTTGTGAATTAATACTACTAATAAAGGTGGTGTGCTACTTAGCCAATTAAAGTATTAATAGGTTCTTAGAGGTGTGTTCTTTAATCAGCAAACATCAGAAGTTACGTCTGACATCTCCAGCCTAAAGGGGGAGAGTTGGATTTGCGGAGTAAGACCCCTCTACAAAGCTTCCACTTCACCTTGGAGGCACCAAAACTCACTGTCCATCTCCTCCTCCTGCTGGCAGGAGGGCAGTTTTGCTTCTGGTCATGCATACGCGTATGTGCTGCCCCAGCCATGTGGGTTCCAGCCGACTTGCTCTGGGATCTGAAAACCAGGCAGAAACCACCACACATGAAGGGCTGGAGACAGACCCCCAGCTCTGCAGGCAAGTGGCACAGAACTGCCCTAGGTCCACAGTGTTCAGAGTTAGGCATCTCCTGAGCAGACTTACCGTGCAGAGACCAGGACAGAGCAGTCCAGAACAGATGAATATCTGCAATTCACGCTCTGCCCTCTTTTATTTACCAGCTTAGATATCTCCACAGGGTCCCATATGAGTATGTCGAGTTCACGGAGCCCGACCTACTGGAAAATGTGGTTACAGCTCCTTTATTTTTAAAATAGAGGTGAAGATGATGGGGTAGAGGAGGACTGAGCAGAGCAGCTTTACTCTGCCCCATTCATTGCACACAATAGCACAGCAGTCAACACAGTCTCTTAGGAAATGGGAGACTTAATTGCAATTCTCTGACGGAGAAAATCAAACATGCACCTGCCCCGGGAAAGCTTTAACCAGCAGGCTGTGAACTAGGCTGGAATGGATGGAGAAAGGGAATGAGGAAAGCAATAAATGGAAAGGGAGAAGAGGGACTTTTCCAACTCTCCTTTTAATATCGTTGGGTCACAGTGCTGGAATGAATATGAGATTGATGGTTCACACAACACAAGCAAGAGAAAACATGTAAGGAAGTGCCATCTATGTTTGTAAAGTTTGTGTATTTGCCTAGTGTAAACACCTTCTCATTTTTATGTATGTGACATAGCCAGCATAAAATGTGGATGTCCCAACACAAAATCTTTTTTTGCCCTCTTGCTTTCTCATAATTCTTTTGTCCCAAAACAATATCACTTATGTTAGTACGTATTCAGCCAACAAAAGACAATGTCTCTTCTGAGAATTCACAGAGTTCTGCTTCTGACTAAAATGCAGTTTCTTTCAGCCCAATTCTTAAAAAACCCAGAAACATATATGCACTTCTCTTTAAACTTTGCTGCACATTAATGATTAATTTATTACTAATCTTGGCCACGTTTGTGTAATCGTTATCTCTGCGTGCCCATTCAAGTACCTTCACTTCAGGGGTTGGTATTCTGACCAAGAACAAAGGCAACCACAGGACAGACCTCAAAGTACAGTTCTATGAGTACAGAAAGACCAGGAAATATAGGCCATTTCCTTACATGCAGCTCAAAAAAACCCCCGGAAATTATTATAAAAATATTGCAACCTGGAATCAAAAGACTCTGCACGCTGACATTTTCTTTGGTAAAGTTTTATGTTGCAGTTGTGCATTAACTTCTGTCCTGACAAGCCCCATTCTGTTCTCTCCATCTATTGCAGTGGCCCCTCCAAGCCAGCTAAGTTTCACCAAGAGAGGTTTTAAAAGGCCTGGGAGCTTGCTGAAAAGCTGAACTACGACTGGGGGTGCTGACATATCGCATGCTTCTGCAGTGTGGCAACCAGGAGCACATTCGGATGCTTCACATGAGACTTCAGCCAGGCAGTCCCGAGGGGATTCCTGGCACACCTGAGAGGCAGGCCTCTCTGTCACTGCCAGGGAGACCAGACCGGCCCACACCTCCAGTATGGACCTCTGTTTCCACATTTGACCTTCAGCTGTTGAAACTCACATTAAATTCAAATTTGGTTATAAACCAAAATATAAGTCAGGGCCTGACTTAGAACCATTAATTTTCTACTTCCTTGGAAAGAAAGGAGAAAAAAAATAAAGTAGGAGTATGATGGGGTACTCCTGCTGTTGATGACCCAGACAGAGAGGAACTTCATTGGTTTCAAATGTAACAGCACAGTTGTATTTGCTCAAAACCAGCATTTCACTCCTTAAAGAGTCAAAAACATCTGTTGCCTGGATGCCAAACCTATTTCTCTAGAAACATCTATAAACAACGATTCAAAACAAGTATGGAGAATGCTGTCAGCAGGGGAGGCCTGGATTGCCCACCGTCAGGCTTGGTCTGGAAAACGCTCTGTCCCCAGAGTTACAATGCCAAAGAAGGAACTAGCCATCTGAAACCGCCTGCTTGCAATCCAGTAGCGACTAGTGCACTGGACAGTAAGACCACTGTGAAGACCTTAATTGGCGAGGGAAAGGGAGAGATAAATTGGCACATTCAGAGAGGAAGGAAAAGATGTGGGTGTGGATCCTCTCTCCAACTGCTCTGAGAATTATTTTGCTAAGAAATAATTCTTTCTTTCATATTTGAATGCGAGCCAGAACCTTTTCTAGACTGGATGCATGGCAACTGGAATAATTAGTGCGTGATCTCAAATGTCATATGAATGTTTACACTTCCCACCAAAAGCAGGGGGAGCCATGTATTTACATATCCTTCAATGAGAAAAAACCTGGAGGAGGAAACTGATCCCCGGAGGCACACGAAGAGACTTACCACCAGCCACACTAAGAAAAAGCTGGTCTCTTAACAACTGCCTAACGCAGTCTTCCCAATGCAATGAGAACAGCAATGCTTGTGGCAATCAATTATGAATTATCGATTGGTGTGGAGTTTCAAATGCCACCTCCCTCTTATGATGGAGTGGATAGAGAAAACTGGGAGGCAGGTCCCCAAGCAAGCAAGAAGCTTGCTTCGGTTCTCAGGCCCGACGGGCACGGGAACGTCAAGAGAGGAGCAGTATCCAGAAGCAGCACTGCTCCCAGGGACTGGGATGCCTGTGCTTGATGTTTGGGGTGAGGGAAGGAAGGACAGGAGAATACAAAGTCTCTGATGCTGAGAAGACCCCAACAGATGGAAACTTGTCTTCTCAAGTGTGTCTCAGCAAGTATGTTGAAGCCAGCAATGGGAAACATGAATTCTGTACCTCTCAGAAGTTGAGCTATAAAAGACTTTCCTCTTATGGGCTGGCTTGTGGCTCTTAATGGTTGAACTTGATGATCCTAAAGGTCTTTTCCAACCTAAACAACTCTGTGATTCTATGGTTCTTGATTATATGAACTTTCTGGCACATGGCCTTGATTTGAAGGCTGCATAGTTTCATTTCCAAGTGAAACTTCACAGCTCCACATGTTCCCTTTATTTGAGGTACTACTTACCATCCCCTCTTCAAATTAAAAAGCTCTCTTGTCGCAGTCTTGAGACAGTGCCTTGTCACAACTGCAGAAGCCAGACATGATACAGTGTGAACCTACTCCTCACATTTTCATAAAAGCATTTCTAATTTTGTGGCTTTCATCCAAACACATATTTACCCAGCAAACCAGATGGAATCCAGAAGGAGCTGCTGTGATATAGTAGGCATTAAAAAAAAAAAAAGTAAGGTCTTTAAGAGGCTCAGTCAGAGAGTAAATCTTAAAAGCTGCCTAAATATACAGTACAGATATTTGAATAACTGTCTAGGGGTCTTGCCCACTCACCCAACATGAGGTTGTTTGCAAACAGTACACTTCTGAGCAAGCAGAGTATGCTGTGACATAGTTTTCTGTCACAAACTCAGTGAATGGGGGTCTCATATTTTACAGGTAATGAAGTTGGATTCAGCTGTATTTTGCCTTTTTTTCCCTCACAGAGATGATTGTATGTTATCCTAAGAAAGGGATTAGAATATAAGACGGGAAAATCCAGCTAAAACATTTTAAAATGTCAAACAGTAAAAAATAATTTCCACTATAGAAAAACCTATTACTCCTGCTTATTTTTGAAGAATCTGTAATGCCGTGGGAAAGGGAATCCTAAAAAACAGCTGCGGGTCTCTGCATGAACGTGCTCCAGCTCTCAGGAGCTAATGAAGAAGGGTTATGATGCAGAGGGCTTTTCCTAGAACGAAATTGCATCCAAAGGAGGAAGAACAATGTCCTCTGGCACTTCTCTATTTGAGACAGGTGACTTAGTTGCCTAAAGGAATGACAATTTTTGTCTTAATTATCAACTAAGGCTTGAACATGCGCTAGCAAGAGAGAGGTGATGCTGCAGGCAAACTAAGCTCTTTGAAGAGTGTGCAGCCATGGCTGAAAATATCTCTTGCATCTTACAAAGGAGCAAACGTTACATGGTCATCAACTGACACCTATGGCCCACACCGATTACAGAAGGACAATGTGTTGTTCATGAGAACTCCATTTTCAGTTTTACCAACTTAAGGATCAGGTTTGCTTGCAGAAAAAAACCCACAGATATGAGTCTAGTAAGAGTTTGAAGCTGGAAATGTATTAATAAAGGTAAGCAAAGGTACATACATTAATTATTGCTAATAGGTAAGGCAAGCCCATTGGCTTCCCTGATTATAATGAGAACAGACACCTTGTGAATATGTTGATGCCTAAATTTAGGTGAATATCAACTAACTCTTCGTTCAAATGGGAATTTTTAGCTAAATCTGAGAGAAAGGTAGAAGATGCAGAAGTAGCTGAAGGAAAATCTGGATTGGTAAGTTAAAACTTGTTTTGATATCTTGTTAAACTTGATTCCATCTTTGTAAATGCATGCTTTTAGAGATGCATATTATTTTAGTCTATTGTCTTTTCTTATGAGACAACAGATTCTCATCTATCATCCAACATGGCATTCCTCATCTAAAAGGGTAGAGGTCTTTAGAGTAAGAGTGCTGGAACATCTTAACATGAGCCCTTATTCCCAACACCCCATCCCTAGAAATTAAGTGTATCTCCACAGAAGCTATTTAGGTGGTTTTAAAAAGTAGTATTGCAGGAGTCAGAAGAAGTGTTTTCTAGTTATCAGTGATGAAGAAAGCACTGACTTGGCAAAGTAGACGTAATCACTTGTTAGGGAGTCTGTGATGACAAGCTGCACTGAAAGGCACAGTTTGTTTCTCATTTAATTTTTATTCTATTATTTTATTTTATGCAAACCACTGTGCATTTTATATTTGATCTACACAAGTATAAAGGCTTACGCGAGGCACAAGTTAGTGGACAGTGTTATCACCTCACATGTGCAGTTACACTGCACAGTGGATCAAAAATATTTTCCATAAAGGAATGAGGGTAAAGACACTGTCAGCCCTTAATCTGAATTTGGCTTTTGTCCAATATCTTATATTACTGGAATAAAATCCCCCTTCCCATCCCTAAGAACAGAAAGGCATTTGTTCACATACTAGTAGCATAATAATGAAACACAGCATCCACTCATTGAAGTAGCAATTTCTATATTTAAGTACTTTTAGTTTCCGAAGTCTAGTCATTTTCAGTTCTGGAAAGACATCCAAATAATGATATCATTTGCTTCAAACAATAGAAAGTCTGGATACTATTCTATATAAGGAGATTTTTTTTAGTCTATTTATAAACCACGCCAGTTATTTGACCTGTCTAGTTTACTCACCTACGTAAATTGGCAGACTCAGGAAACTTACTTAAGAACATATTATTCTTAGTGATTGGTAAACCTTAAAAGTTGCTAAATTATACTTCAGATATGCATCCAGTATTTCTGAAAACTCATCTGTACCTACTACACTAAGAACAAACCAACCTGCCAATGTAGGAAAGATTTTTGGTTTTGAACCAGCAGCAATGCAATTGCATTAGCCCTGCTCGTGGGGAAGGGACAGATAGAAACCAGCCGTACAACTGTTTGCATGGCTGTATCTTCTATATTTGTCCAGTGTACTGCAACAGTGCCAGGGCTTCCCGAAATGTAAGCATAACCACCGAGATTTTATTCCAGTTTCATGTTTCCTATAATTACTTAAAAATGCTTGATTGTGTACAAACTGCATTTATAAATTTGAATTAGTTAGTTAAGTTTTCCTCCGAAGCATAGCTGTTTACAGCCATAACCTGCTGACCTGGTTCTTATGCATTCAGAGATCCTGGGAGGGTTGGGTTTTTTTTTTTTGCTTGGGAGGGGTGAGGTCAGTGACAGTTTTTAATGGCCTTTTTTAATCCTGTTGTGCCTGCAGAATCAAATAGAGCAGAGAAAGAAAGAGAGCTGAGTTTAAGTTCTTCCTGCAGAATTATTTGCTAAATTGCAATTAGAAATATATACCAAGAACTGGAAGCGTGGAGCCGTCACTGAGGGCATGATTTGAAAGGAATGGATTTGCACAGGTTTATCGGTGATGGCACAGATTGACTGACACTGCTTTTATCATACATGCTGATGGGTCAGTCTAGTCCAGTGTAACGCTTATAGCCCTGGCTCAGTTTTCCGAGTTGGCTGTTAGATAAATGACTGTACTCGAAATATTAGATGTGGAAATTTGCTATGCAATTTTTCAGAAATGCTTCTTGGGACTGGACTGGTATTTCCTTAAAAGTAAGAAGAATGGATAAGAGATTTGCAAACTGGAAAAAGAACTGCATCTGATGATGGAAGTGTTTACTGCTAACTGCTTGGTCAGATGCAACACCCACCATTTCCTTTCTATTTCAGTCAAGAAAAAGCCCATGAGAACTAGCTTTCTTACTGACCCGTTTCACTTTTCAGTTTAATTTTCAAAACTTAACCTCCTCCCTGAGCCTTCTCCTCTCTGCTCTGAGTTGATCAGTATTGCCACTGGTAAAAGCCTTGGATAAAGCAGATTGTTATAGGGGGTATATCAGATAAAGAAGGTCTGTTGGAGGATCTGACATACCAGGACTATATGCAGACCTCTGTGGAAGTTTTGCTATTTGCAATGGGGTCAAGGCAGGTAATCTAAAATACAGAAGAAGGTGTTCAGCAAGAAGATCGATCTCTTCCTTGTGGATATAAAAACTGATAGTCAATTATTAGTGATAATCTCCTTTCTCACCCATATACTTTTGATTAATATATTAATAGATTTTCTCATAAGAGAAAAGAAGGGACCTGCAAAAGCTCTTCTTTAAATTATATTTTGCAAATAAGATGTCCCAATGTGCATAAGAAACACCTGAAAAATTCAGACAGGAGAAGCATTATAATTCCTGCTCATAAAACTTACGTGATATATTTCAATTCCCACTTCTACCACTAAAAGCTGCTTTAGTTACTTACCTACCCAGTAGACAAAATATATATCTCAATATAATGCTTATTTTGTGTATTTCTATCTGTAGATGTCAAAACCTGAAACCTGGAATGGCCAAATTAAGCTCTCCTGGATACTAAAAAATAAATAGCAGCCAGTTTTTTCTTTGGATATTTTGTCATCCTTCATACCTGCTTCTACATAAATTTCATGGGAGGGGTGGGAATGTTTTTTTGGGGGGGGAGGTTCAATTTCCTTCAAAATATCCAATTGACTATACAAAAATATTACCACAGCCACACTGTGAAACGTTGGCTCAGGAGAAGATAATGTAGAATTTACATTTACCCAGAGTAAGAAAAAAGGGCTCATCTTTCCCATATGTACCACTGAGTTGTGACTTGCAACCTGCTTTGGTTCAGTTCGGCAGCCGGGCTGATTTCTGCAATGTTGCAGAACTGAGTTAAATGCCCTTTCCCAGAGTCGCACGATGAGTCACTGGTTCAGCTCCTGCCTTCCCATCCATTTCCCTAACCAACAGACAAACACTGTCTGCATTGCTGCACAAGTCTCGTGGCTCAGTCTCCACACCAAAAATGCTCCTATCACAGTACAAACAACTAACGTACTGAGATTATAAACAACCAAATACCAAGCTTCGTTAAACTGACTTAAGTCATGTCATTTGGCTTCTCTTTCACATCCTTGTTCATTATATGCTTGTCTTTTTGCAAATAGATCTACAAAAATCCAGAAATCTTTATGCCTTGGCAGTAAGGAGTAGAAAAGAGACAAGAATAAAGTAAGGAATACACCTACAGTTCACTGTAGGAGAAATGAGATGGGCTTGACTCTTAGAAGAGGCAGAACAGACCCTGCAGTGCCCATCAAGCTCAAAGGTCTTAGCAACTGGTAACTGATGCTTTATTCAGAACGTGTTTCCTGTATAAGCTGTACATCCCACCTAATTCAGGAAGAATAACTCTGAATTAGAAACCCAATGGAGGTAGCCAGCAGACTGGACGTATATTCAGCTTTGCCATAAGCAGCTTTCTATGAAAATCATCATAGGTGGTGTCAGCTCAAAATGCTGATTTTGAAACAGAATGCCCAAAGCCCAAGAATGGATCTCAGAAATACTTTATCAGCGATGGTGTGGAAATAACCTGGGACTGCAATGTTCACATTAAAGGATCACACTATTGCTCCAAAAAAAATCCAAGCTCTATCTCCTTGCTTGCCTCCCTGAAACTTCACAGATCGTATCTCATGCCTCTGCTTGGAACAGATCTTCAGATTAGAGACCAGTAATGAGGCTGTTGATGTCTTGGGCAGGTACCACCTTAGTAGGCCAGTGGTCAGGCCTCTCTAAGCTCCAAAACATGAAAACCCAGTGGCTTTTACCTGACATAAGATGCAAGACTCTGCTAAACTCCAAAGCCTGGTAGAGGAAAACAGCTCTCCACATGTAGACCGAGGAATCAGGACTCTAGTGAATCATTACCATAGGTATGGCTCAACCACTGTCAAGACTGTTCTCCAGGGGCCCTTTGCTCTCCCACACAAAGCCACAGCTTCGTTTTCAGGCATCAGAAGGTAACAGAAAAAGCACATGTTTGTCTTGTCTTTCTTCTCCCTGATCATGGAAAAGTCAATATCTACGCCATATTTGTGAGCAGGACAGATCTCAAATGCAGTAAGTTTCTGGAAGAACTCCACTACGTTTCCTCTCCTAGCAGAACCCTCTCTCATCGTTTACTTTTATAAAAGAGACTCAATGCTTGAACTGCTGAAAGCACAGGAAAATAGCTTCATTGCTGCCTCTTCACTAGATCTTTCCTTCTGTGTTCTTTTTTTCCAGCCTCTAATAAACTATTCCAGTTGATTTTTGAAAGGCAGGTCTTTTTCATGAAAAGGTAACAGCACTGACACATGCTGGATCATAATGAGGTTTCGAGTCCTATCACACTTTGTCAGCAACAGCTGTTGTTCACAGATGGATCTCACTAAGCACGCATTTGAGGGGCTGAGCACTGATTGTTCAGCGCCTGCAAGCTGCATAACTAGAACCTCATTTCTCCGTGAGATAAGCAACGGTCCCCAGAAAACTCCCACTCTCTGTTTATATTGCTTAGTTTGTAATCTCTTCCCTTTTGTATCCTGAAAGGTAAGAAGAGGTTTTCCCTAGTCGTCAGATCCTGGAACCTGTTTAACTGAATTGGAAAGATGCTAAAACAAGTCTTGGAGGCATTTACTCCAAACCTCATCCTCTTTATGTCCTTAGTGTGTACTTACACACACGCTAGTGTAATTTGTTTTCCAGCTGTGAGGTATAATAGTTTTTCTTCTGGCTCTTTTTCCTTACTTTTCTGTTTCTTCTGATGAACTGGTTTCCACTCAGGCAACTGCTTCTCAGTAGCAGGAGATCCCAGCTTAGAACACAGCTGCTACCTGTGTTTCAATTTCAATTTTGCTGCTGAAGTACAATCTTTTAGCACAGTTAGACCATTTCTCTACAGCTCTCAGTCTTCATGGCAACAACTGTTCACACAGTCCGTTCAGAATATTTATTCTGCAGTTCTTATTTCTGACAACCCAAGCATAATATTTCAATTTCCCCAGACTTTGACTGCTGCCCACCACCTTCCTTATGCATACACATGCTCTTTCCTTCTCTCTGTGCAACACCTAGGTCACCAGATCATTTGGAGAACTCCCTAAAGTAGATTACAGTCACACTAACATTAACCCTTATTTTGTGGCATTAGTGATTCCTGCTGTCCATTGTTATGCAGAACACTGGCTTTAGTAGCCTAGCAGAGTGCTTCTTCCTACGGGTGTTCCTGTGCTTCTGTATTATACACGAGCCAGGTTTTGGACTGTAGGTCACAACTGATGCAGCTAGGCAAGATATTAAGAAGATGGGCATGACAAAAACAATCCTTGAAGACCTTGGTATGGTAATAATAAAGCCCCCTTACGGATTTCCCTTCTCCTGTTTACTGAGAAAGACAAAGGGTATCTATAGTAACAAATTTCCCAGAAATTCTTGTGACTTTCCAATGCCCTGCTTCTTCTTACTCATCCCCAAAAATTATCTCCCAGTGCAAATAGCCAGTAGGTCTGAACTCAGTTGTCCCACTAAATCCAACCGTATCCCTTAATCATGGAAACTGAGCCTCTTGTTGCATACTGGAGAACTTCATCACCATCATAAAGTGTGATGTTCTTGGCTGTGAATTCCTGCTACTATGTGAGCTAGGATCCCATGGCAAATGAGACAGTTTTTTCTGCTTCTGCTGTTTTTTATTATCTTTAGGTAACGAAGAAGACATTAGTTCTTGTGTTTTCCTCATTAAGCCACAGCAATAATATAAAAATCATGTAAAAAGCTACTCTTAAAATCTCACAATAGCAGAAACCCTCATCCTCCACACAAATTTACTTATTTAACTCCTATAGACCCAAACCCCAGTACGCTAGTCTTCGTACAAAACCATAACAAATGTGACTATTACCCCACGGTTGTAATAGTCTAACTCTCTCCTGTCATCTTTTCCTAGCAACAGGGGCCCTAGATGCAACATGACTTACATGACTGAAGACAACCGTTTCTGCCAGATGCTAGAAGAGCAATATGATGCATTACACAAACAATTGTTGGGTCTTGTATTTTGACGAAAAATACAAGTCACTAGCCACCCCTGTTTCCTATCTTATCTTTTTTTAACAATTCCATGCTTTCAGGGGGAGAGCAGTACAGTGCTGACACGCTTTGCTGTGTCTATTTTGCTAGGAGTAGCTGGCACAGCTGGCAAAAGGAAGGTTAACTTACTTCTCACTTCCCCCCTGCCCCCCATCCCAGGAAGGCAGTAGGAAAAAAGGAATTGTTCTTCTGAATTGCACATCCGTCCCGTCTCCTCCTGGGAAGAGACAGCTGTTTCTTATCTTGGCTGTTTTACATCACTGAAATGTGAAGGGAGAGTTCGAAGGAAGGAAATCAGAGAAAAGACAGAGAGACCTC
Organism: Balaeniceps rex; assembly: GCA_013401315.1. Classification (NCBI taxonomy): domain Eukaryota; kingdom Metazoa; phylum Chordata; class Aves; order Pelecaniformes; family Balaenicipitidae; genus Balaeniceps; species Balaeniceps rex. The sequence continues at coordinate 46,504 of VYZW01013216.1, forward strand.
TATGTTTCAGAGCATTGGAGGGAATTGCTGCCTACGTACCAGAAGAAGGGTGGGGTGGTTGGTGGTGGTGGGGACAAGAGTACTGTAGGTAATGATGAGCTAGAAAACCTCCAGTGACAGAAAAATAAAACTTTTTGGTGAAAAGGAGATCTTTGATCTGCTATCTGCTCTTTACACTTTTGAAAAAAAACATTTAAATAAATACCTTTACATTATTTCAGCCTGCAAACTTCTTGTCAATAGTGATTGTCCTCCGAGATCCCAAAGAAAAGATGTGGCTGTCTGTTATTCATGCCTCAAAGATAGAAAGGAAAGAAAAACATCCTTTTTGCACTATTCTAGGACACACTGCCTCTGGAAATAGGGACTTATGGCTAAATCTGGTATAAATATTGTCATTTGGTAATACTTCAACAAATGACAGCAGGGTTAATTTAGCCTTCCCGCTGGGGATCATGAATGAACACGTGTTCTCTGAGAAGACACAAAGAAATTTTAATTATCCCATTTAGAAGAAGCTCTGTTGAAAGGACACAGACTTGAAATATGTGAGTGGCAAACTCCAAAAGATCTGGAGTTAAAGATAAGCACCCAAAACTGAGAGTACTTATCTGAAGCTTATCTGGACTATTTGATGCTCTGCAAAATGGTACCAGAAATCCTGCACCAGCAGGCCTCCTGCAGTAATTTCAGAACTTCCTTTCAGGCTAGAAACTTGATCTGTTTGGTGGCAATTCCTCACCTCTGGACCTTGCGTAACACTGAGAGCGTGACATGAGAACACGAAAACCAGTAGCTTAAGAAACTCCTGTCATGGAAGTGCTAACCAGGCATTTCAGAACTCAAAACTCATGCAGCAATGGGAGCTTGGACAGACTCAGCCAGTTTCTCCAGTGAAAGCAGATGGTCTGAAGACCAGCCCTTTCCCAAGAAGTCCCGTGGACAACGAGCCTTCTCCACAGCCTAGAGAAGGAACATCATGTGTTGGCATCTGCTGCCTAGGGAAGGGAACAATGGACCAGGCTTTATCAGGCTTAATTGAACATCCATTTTCTAGCATTTTGGGCCTTTGTGTTAAAAACAACTAAGTTAAAAAGTGCAGAAAATGGTATGCACAAACATGGTCGCAAAAACTTGGGTAACTTCCCTGGGGTAAACACTGGTCCTAATAAACTGCTCTGGTCCTGAGAAGTGGAAGAATGTTTCTGTGTGGGGAAAAAGATTCCAAGCAGGTTATTTCTTCCTTTCCTTTTTTTCCTTTAGGAAAGAAAGACGATTTACTTCAGTAAGCCTGCATTGCTGGGGCTCTGCGTGGATCCCTGCTTCGCCACACTTTCTGTAAAGGACCAGAAACCCCGCAGGGCTGGCTGCGCGGTAGCTGGAGAGACCAGAGAAGGGAGTAGTCAGGAAGCTGGCTGCCGGCACAGCAGTCACAGCTAGCAGCAGCACCAGTGACTAATGGCAAAACCAGTAGCCGAGCTCAGTGCTGCAGAACACGTGCGGGGATTAGCGCTGGAGCAGGTTCAGCTGCAGACGGTGCCCACCCCCTGCGAGACCCGTGCACCCTGCTCCTGCGGGGTGTGGGGACTGGGAGGAAACGGCAAGTCACCGCAGCCGTGGCCCCCCAGCTCCTGGAGGACGGTCTGATGCTGCGAACATACTCCGTGATGGCAGTTTTGTCTCCTGCTGTGGACTACTTAGGTTTTCCAAAATGACGTATGATTAATTGGGAGGTAGAAAGAACAGGGAAGTGTAAAGATTTATTTATTTAGGCCCTTTCGTTTGATTCATTTTTCCTGCGGAGGGAAGTACTGCTCAATAAGAGAGCGTAATTTAGATTGCCAGATTTCTGGGTGGAGGCTCAAACTGGTGCAGTTTGTTTGGCTCTGCAGGGTGGTGTTTTTTTTTTTGTAAGGAGAGCTAAAATTGATTCTGACCTATACTGCTTCTTGCCAGAGAGGTTTCTCTCATGTTGAATTCCCTGTTGGGTTAGACATCAGTCTACCTGAATGATGTGGGCAGATACGGACCTCTAAAGAACCACTGCATACAAGCAGGTATCACATCTAGAAGCCTGGCTATCTCGCACATAGATGGACGTGGTGAAGTGTAATTTATCACTTGGATAGCTCAGCCAGGAAAGGCTGCTATTGCAATCACATTGTCAAATTGCACTTCCACCAGTGGAGTACCTCTGTGCAAAAAATACACATTGGGAACAGCACAGGCTTTGCTTTTCTGGCTTTATTTATAATAGAAGCTTTTGTCAGCAAAACATACATATGTAATCCACAGATGGCTGGATTGCAGACCTGGCTAAAGATTGTTTAAATAGACCCTTATACTTAGCCAGGTGACTAAAAGGATGCAACTGAGATGGCACAATGCAACAGTGTCCATTACTTCATAATAATAAGCTTACTTGTAAATATTAAATGCCATAATATTATTCAAGTACATGCTTAGATGTTACATGTTTTTGATTGAGTTTGGGGTTTTGAGAGAGATCATATGAACTATGCTAATTTATTCTCCTTATTAATTCATATATGTTGCTGTTTAAAAAATCATTTCTCTATTTTCCTTTTTGGAAAGAAGCTCCAGTGAAAACTGAAATTCCAGAGGAATTTATTCTTTTTGGAGAGCTAGCTGTGAAAACATGCAGAATTTTCTGCTTTCCCATAATAAAACTTCCTTGGCCTCTAACACCAGAACTATCCGTTCCTCCAAGTGCAGAACATACTAATAAAATATTTATCATCTAGGAAAGACATTGGCAGTGTTCTTCGTACCATCTGCATTCTGACTCCGGGACTTCTCAAGAGCTGAGTAAGGGTGCTGCTTGGATGGCTTTCAAAAACTGGGCAAAGAGTGCTTGACATGCCATGGGAGGTGAAGAGTCTGTGAGCTGAACAGTTACTGACCCCCATCATCCCAGTGCACCTCACCCCACGTCTGCAGCCTGGACATCACGTTCCACCTTTGACAAAGGCATCCTCCTTGCCCATATTTCTACAGTAGCTCCAAAAGCATTAATTATTTCTAATTTGCAGTGCTGAAACTGTGTTAGTGTGTCAGTCACTTTGTTTCATCCTAAAGAAGCTCTGTTTCCATAACGTAGTACCTGTGGCATGTATTTTGTGGCGTGGTTCAGTCCCAGAGCTCAGGACGTGTACTTTGCATTTGCCTGCTGCAGGGCAGATGTCCATTCTACCTAAATAACTCTAGCTACAAACTGTACTATCTGAGGAATTGATCAAGATCAGTACTACCAAACATTTTCTTTATGCTGTTTTTTAACAGCACATTATGCTTCTTCTAGTAATTCTTAAGCTGAAAGTTCAATACAGTGCCTAAAAATGCATTTATATGCTTTCTGTTACTGGTTTTTTGTAATCCTTGGGCTCAAAAATAGGAAAAATTAATTGTGTGTGGTAGGAGACAGCAACAACAGTATCAAAACACATAGCAGCCTTTAATTAGCCAAGCCAAAGTTGGGAAAGATTATTTATACCGGTGTTAATTTTGATTTTTTTTTTGTATTCAAGCAAAAATGTAAAGTTGATTACAAAGAACTTTTTTCCCAACTTTGACTACATGTTTTAGCTCTATACAGCCAGGTCAGAAGAAGTTACATGAATGAAATACACTTTCTATGTAAATTCAAAGTATAGAAAACTCCAATATCAAAATGATAGATCACTTGAATTATTCGTTTCTTCTTTCTGAGTAGGAAAAAAATGTTTTTCAGATATTTTTGCATGAAATTTATTAAATAGGTTTGAAACATGGCTTCCTTTCTTTTAGATTAAAAGTAGCACACACCATCAGGAAAACAGTAGTAATAGAAAGGTCAGGCAACTTTCTTTTCTGTGCCTCCATACAGACTCAAGGCGCCTGTGCTCTGAGACTCCTCCACCTCAGGGAGGCTTGCCCAGCCCTGCTTTGCTGGGGAGATCTGATAAGGCTTTGAGTTGGATTGACAGGACTGCAGGCCATGAAGAACCAGCAAGGCTGTTCCAGCTGTCTCCCCAGTACAGCCGGAGCCTGCAGACGTTACTGTGGCAGCACAGCCTTCTGCATCGCATCGCCAGTCAAAAGCAGAGGAGCATCAATGGAATATGAAAGGCAGTTTTGGTATCACTTTGCTATCTCATCTCGTTGAGGCTACAGACTTTCCATGGAGGACTTGTGTCTTGTTTGACTAAAATCCTCTCCTGCACTTAAGTTTTTTTTCTCCTGGCATTTAACTGCTCCCTTTCTTTAGGACAAGGCAACACCTACCGCATGAGGGAAAACAGGAGGTACCACAAGCAGCGTGTGGAGCAGGTTCCTGGCTAGCAATGCAGAAAACAAGAACATTCTTCACTTGCTTGCTCGTTTGCAAAAGAGCGAATACTGCTGAGAGCTCCCAAGCCTCTGTTATCTCTGTGACGTATCCTTGGTGAACAGCCATCAGCAAATGAGCTTTTCAGGGTGCCTGAGTATCAAATAAATGTGGGTTGCCCGGACTAGAGAACAACACCATTACCACTTATCTTGTTATAACAAAACGAGTTAGCATATTCATCATTCTTTACTTGATAAATGTAAGCAGACACAAGGGGTATGTAGGGATATAACTTCATTTTCTTCCATTTCTCAAAAATAGCAAAGCTAAGTATCTTCTCTGTAAGTGCAGCATATGCTAAAATTAGAAAACCAAAGACTGCAGAAAGGTTTCTGGGACATAGTTTTCTAATTAAATAATGGGAAGAGTGGTTCCCTCCATCCTTCCTGTTCTCCTACACGTCTAACTGCCAGCAGGTAGATGGAAAGAGAGTTGTAGTTAAGAAACAGGGAGCTGAGTTCCATCCAAGTTAAAAAAAAAAAGAAAGAGGAGCTACTGAACTGAAAGAAACTGAGCTTCAGTGTTAAAGTAATATTACACAGGGGGATTCCCAGACTTGCTTGAATGATGGCAACAACTCTTGCCTTCACAAGTGGGTGTATCTATCCTTTGAATTCACAAATGAATTTGAATTCACAAATTCAAACCTGTGCAATCGCTTCTTTCATCCTCCTGTTACATACACTCACTCCCATAATGCCCTAGCTCCAGCATCCTCAGCCAGAGCTGCAGATATCCTATGGGCTTCTTTGCAGTATGTCCATGCTAGGAGGCAGCAGGAGAAATGGGTACTTCTGATTTTGCCCACATGCAGATGGTGACTCAAGTGAGCAGAGCTGGAAGCTGCCATCTCTGGCTGGCACACACGTACCACTTTCAAACACTGTGCCTATATGGCTATTCATAAAATCAATAGTCTGGGAATCACACAGGAGACTACAGTAGAAAGCAAATGGAAGTTATGCCCATTTGGACTGAAAAACAAGAGTCACAAACATTTGGCTCCTTAATGCAGCCCAAGTCATGAAGCAGAGGTGAAACCAGCCTGTTTGCAGGTTGAGCTTTGGTGTTAGAGATCTGGAGTCCCCTCACTTGTGTTGGCCTGTGAAGGGAAAATGTTCATCGGTGCTAGTCCTGAGACCTGTGTATGGGAAGGCCACAACAATAAAGCAGATAATTTAGAATATTCATATTACATGACTGCTGTAAAGAAGAGGTAGCTGTAATGGCAGGAATGGGTTGGAGAGCAAAATGTGATGACTTGCAGAAAGGAGAATTAGGAAACCTAAAATCTCAAGGAACACATTCAGAGAAAAGAAATATCATCTGACTCCTACTCCGAATTTTCTGACTGCACTAAAAAAGAGTCACATAAACTAACTTCTGTGCTGCTGCTTTTTCTTAAGCAGCGGTATGCAAAGTAGCTTTAAACTTATCTCTTATCTCTATGCTTGTTGTATATGGAATTTTCCAGAGGAATTTGTCTAGCAGATGTTTTTAACTAGAGTTGGTTAAAAGCGTGATGAAGCCCCAGCAGGGAAAATAAATAAGAGCATTGTGACACTAGGAACCCAGTTGTCGTTATTAGTGATGAAGAAAGATAACTGCCTGCCCTGAGCAGGAGTGCTCTGGTGGTCTCAGTAAAATCTCATATGGAGGAAAACAAGTTGGACCGAATGGTCAGGGAAGCACAAGTATTGCCTTATACACCTTCAGATTACAACTAGCCTTGATCAGTTATTCAGCAGTCCTCAGTATCAGATTTTAGGAGTGCTTGCTGTGTATCTGGAAAATAAAATACCTGGAAAAAGAAATTGCCTCTCACCCGACTGGAAACTAAGAATGAAAGGCTGGGGTCCTTGGACCTTTAAGATGGAAAGCACTTATCCTACAGAGGGGTTCTTAATTAAATTACTGAAGATAGTCACAGGGGACATAGAGGGGCAGGGAGGGAGAAGGATTTGGGCTCTCTGCACATTTCATGCTACCTGTGCAGCTTGTTTCTTCCAGGCTGAGGAAGGAAAATGCCTGGAGGAAGAAATGGGGAGGAAATTCTACAGGGAATTTTGAAAATATTTCCTCCTTTCAGTTTTCTCACGGAAGAAGGTGACCTGAACTCTTAAAGATAAAATAAATGCTCCATGAAGCCTCATATAAATCAACTTTTTGTCAAAAGAGTGCTCTTCTACATGCAACACTCTTAAAACAGTTCCAATTTAATGTAATTAGTTCCATCCAATCTGCAGAGCTCCACTGCTGATGTGCTGCTTTTGCAATACCAGAAGCAAAATTGACCATGACTGAACTCTTTTCCTGCAATGTCATGTTGCTGTACAAATAGTAACTGGCTTCAGGCTACAACATCATGCTGCCCTTTGAGACCAGGTTAGCCTGTGCGGGGTGGCTGTGCTCTCGGGCCTCTTTGGAGAGGCAATGAATGGACACTGTGGGTGGTAGGTTCCCACAGCACTAATGGTCACAGAAAAAAATGAAGCAAGACGGACGGCAGGGGAGAAGGAAAAAGAAAGTGGGACCAAGAAGTGGGAATCTATTATATGTCCACAGAGCTCAAAGGGAAAGAATAAACAAAGCACTATTATTCCTTCTGTTGCTGCTTTTTTTTTTATAATTCATTTTCTCAGTGTTTTTTTTTTAACTAGATTTCTTTCATCTTCCTGTCTCCTGATCTTTCTTTAGCAAAGAAATACCACATTGAGATGCACTCGGGCTTAAAAAAATGATGAAAAGAACCACACTGTACTTATCCTCCCAAGTGTCCCTTTGTGGGGAGGCACTCCCCTGCCTCCCCGCTGACTGGGCTGTTGAGCCAGGTAGCAAACACGTGGCCTGGCGCACTTCGCTTCAGCAGGCACGCTCCCTCCTCCACTCAACCCCAGATCACCGCAGAGCGTGGAGCAGGGGTGTCACACGTCCTTCGGGGAACCCCCAGCTCCCTGTCCCCTGGCACTGGGCGAGGGCTAAGCCAAAGTCGCCTCAGGAAAGGCCGTGGCGGACGCCAATAGCTGCTGGCAGCCAGCAGCAGCTTGCCCCGGCGGGCAGCTTGCCCCAGAGATGCATTTGAGAAGGCGGAAGATGTTTCTGATTACAGGCATGTGATCGCAACGCAACACAGCTAAGCTGTGCCCTGCAGGTTCATTACAAACGAAAGCCTCACAACGATAAATAGAAGTGCCTGGGGATTTAATATGCTTGGAGGCAAAGATGCGAGTCCATGTTAACATGCCAAGCCAGCAGTGTTTTCTAAACGACAAGTGGCTATGGATACCTGGAAGATCAGGTGCGCTGCTGAGACACCTCAGAAGGGCCTGTTTGACACTCATTGCTGCCTGTGCAACCAGGGAAGAGATGCAGACATCTCCAGAGGACAACCAGGTCCAGCTGCTGTGCCCTTCCAGACACCCACCATGCAACAGACTCAGCTGTGCCCGACGGGTACCTCCTACCCGGCAGTCAGCCTAGACCTGCTGCGGAGCCCTTCTAATGCTGGGTGAGGGGAAGCCAAGACTTTTAAAAACCTGACTTCTCTGAAGCATCTCGTGTTGGGCATTTACTCTTGGCAGTGCTTTGACCATTATGAAGGGGAAAACCTTGTATTAATGAGTTTATCAGGTCAACAATTTACATCAAGCAAGTAGGCAACAAGGTTTTCAGCTGCAGCGCATCTTTTGTTCATTTTTCCTGGCAATACGGAGAAATTCTTGGATTAGCAGCAAGCAAAAGGAGCGATGGATGTCTGTGGTATACATTCAGAAGTATGAAAAGAAATGCAAGGATTAGAAAAGTATGCCTGATAATGTTTCAATTTATTTGAGAAGCTTCATTTTACTGTCATAAGCGTGGAATTAGTTTCTATAACACAGTTTCCAGGAGATCCTATTATTATATCATAACCATTAAATTTACAGTACTTGAGGGAAGGCTTCCTTCTGTTTCTTGGGATACCTCCCAGGAGAACCTGGCACTGGAATGCTTGACTCAGTAAATACTTATTTTTGGTAGTATAACTTCTTTCCAGCAAATGTGTGACCTATGGTTATTTTTGCAAAAGAAGAAATTCGGAATTATCTATCTGCATGGTATTCTTTAATAGGCTGAAAAAAATCTACTTTCCCTAAAAGGAAACTTTGAAAGATACTAAATTTTGTGAGTTTAAATTAGAGTATAACTAAAGAGGGATCATTTTCCACACAGGATATTAGACAAGCGTGTACAGATAGGGAAAACTTACAGTTTGATTAACCCACTAACTTTGGACCAAGCAAGACAAACTTTCAGAAAATACCTTCTCTATAGAGAAAGTAGGACCTCAGCCAACAGGTGGACTCTTACGAATAGATTTTAAATAGTAAAGCCAAAACTGCCTTTACTGTGTGCTTCCACATGAGTTCAAAGGTGCATATGTCCCAAGATATGCTAAAATAACCATTTCCAAAGAAGCAAGTACTTGGTTGCATAATATTCTTTTAAGGTGGAGGTCATCAAAGAAACTCTTGATTTTGAAAACTCTAAACTCAAAAGAGAAACAGCCCCCAAGCCAACTGTATCCAGAGAGATGAACTTTACAACACAATACTTTCCAATGAATGGTAACAGTAATTTCATCCCTTCAGTCCAAGAATGGCTGCACTTTCTAAGTACACTCTGTTTGTTTCTTTGCATTATTTTATCACGAACGACCCAGTTAGGTAACATACAATCTCCTCTTCCTATTCCCATTGTCATCCTTTATAAACTTAATTAAAAAGTCTAACTGGAGAGAACTGTTTGTAAACAATTGTAAACAATTCTCTTCTTCAATGGGATGACCTCTTTTCCTAGGTATCAGCTTGAGTTTCTCTCTTCACCCTGTGAAGCCCGTATTAGGAAACAACAAAGTAAACAATAGAAAGAAAAGAGAAAAACCCACCAAGCTCTAGACTAGCTTAACTTAAACAACTTAACATAAACTTAAAGAAGTTAATTGAAATAGTGTAGTAGCTTTTCTGAGTAGTCTTAAGAAAATATTGCAGGCTTCCCAGAGTACAATGCACTCTGTCCCAAAAGCACATAAAATTTCACATGAATCCGGATCCATATAAAGAAAAGATGCTGCGTTATGGACCAATCCTTGATTTGTATTAGTAGCTCTTAACAGACCGATATCCAACCTTTTTATAAGGTCAAAACTATAAAGAAAATGTAACAAAAATAAAAAGAGATAGCTGCCTCTGTTCCTGCGGAGCTACCGCCTGCCTTTGTGGTGGTACTTCCAGCTGGATGGAAAGATCTGCTCCTACCAGTGTAGAATGCATGTATACAGGAGTCTCTGTATGACCCCCAAAAGGGGGAAAAAACCTTTTATTTGTGAACAGGGATTAAGTTCATACTTCCCACCATTGCAAATTTGACAATGATCATCGTGGCTAGCTGAACTGGATTTAGATTTAAGATTTAGGATTTTGCCATGGTGTAGAGTAAAATCGCATTGACTGATGAAATTTTAACCTTACAAATGTCAAGTTATACTGCCCACAGTAACAGCATCTTGGCCCTACTCCACATGCCAAATCAGACAATGAAGTTAACAACATCAGGGTAATGTTACATTTGTGGAAATAGGCCAACTGATGAATGATACATATCTGAATTTCCTCATTTCCTTCCACAGAAGAATTTATTATTAAATGTAAAAACACAAGGGACCTAAGTGAAAATAAGTAGGATTGTTGGTTAAATAATTTTAAACTACCATGACTATCTTAAGAGAAAGAAAAGGCAAGAGAATTAACTGGAATTCATTACACTGTAAGGAGTAGGCACACCAATCTCAAGTTACTATTTTCAGCTTAGTACACATAATAGGACAAGAGGGCAAAGGTAGAAATTAAAGAAAAACAAATTCCAGCCGTCAGGAAGCATTTTTCACATGAGAATCATAAATGTTGGAACACTCTATCAAGTAAGGTTAATGAGGCTAACAGCTAGCAGCCAAGGAACATAAAATTAGATGGCATCATGGGTGGATGACAAAACAGGAAGCAATTTTGCAATTATCCTGAAGGCAAGAATGCTTCTGATGCTCTTTGCATACCAACATACATACAGGGACACATTTGCCTTTCAGTTACATCTATAAAATCCTATTACCATCCCTAGGGGAATTACACAGCATCAGTGACAGGATAACCTGGTCCATGGGTTTTATGGAAGGTATGTAAGAAATGAGAAAGCAAGGGTTATTTTTCCTTAACTGGCTGTGATTTAAAAAACAGGTTCATTTTTCGGATTTGCTGTACTTTGCAAATTTCTTACATTCACTTACAGTTTTATACAATTAAATAGTACCTAAGAACTATGAGAAAATCTGTTCTTGAAACTGTTCTCATGGAGTAACAAAGATAACAATTTCACTGCATCGCTCCTTGACTCGATGCTGCGGGACGTTCTTATTATGAATCACGTAGGAAATTACTATCCAACAAAATCAACACAATGTATCTTAAATGGGTTTTAAATAGATACTTTGCTAAGTGTCAGATGAAATTTCAGTTAAAGAGATGTGGGGTTTTGGTGACACCCCATAATGATTTACTCTTCACCCAGTGCCATTCAGCAGTTGTATAAACTACACGGAAGAAAGTGTAACATTTTCACTGACAAAGTTAACAGATGTCGTGAAGATGGGGCACTATAAAGTACAATCTAGATGAAATGCTAAAATGGGAGTAATGGAAATACATTTTAGCACTGCCCATTGTAAATTCTTATCCATAAACCAAGAAACTTGGGGCACACAGAGTAAGAGGGACTTACAAAAAGGGTTATCTGTTTCTCTGACAAGAGGCATAACAGGGTCTTGATAATCCATCAGTTCAACATGAAGTCCCAGTACCACACTTCAGTGAAAAGAGATACTACAACATTTGGCTGTATAAACTGAGTAGGACTGAATAGAAATAAGGAGGTTATGTAATTGTCTTAGTTAAGACTAATGAAATGCTTGGTCCTGTTGTGACTGACAATTTCAAGTATGAACGGAAGAGGACTTGGAGAAAAGTCATAGGGAACGGTCAAAGACTTGGAAAAAAGGTTTCTTTAGTGGCAAATTGCAGGAGGCTAATCTATGTAGCTTCTTAAAAAGAATGTGAGAATAGGGGTTTAAAACAATTGTTTCACCAGATACCACTGTCATCAGCAATGGTGGCAGACTTCATGGACATGCCATTCTCCCAGCTCCATGTCCGGCCTTGTAACACTCCAAAATGGGTTAAATGCTACAAGCCATATATATATATATATATATATGTATATGTGTGTGTGTATATATATATATAGGACGAGATGAAATGGCTTCAAGTTGCGTCAGGAGAGGTTTATATTGGATATTAGGAAAAAATTCTTTACTGAAAGAGTGGTCAAGCATTGGAACAGGCTGCCCAGAGAGGTTGTGGAGTCACCATCCCTGAAGGTGTTCAAAAAATGTGTAGATGTGGCACTTCGGGACGTGGTTTAGTAGGCACAGTGGTGTTGGGTTGACAGTTGGACTAGATGACCGTAGAGGTCTTCTCCAACCTTAATGATTCTATAAAAAAAAAGTATTTACATAATGAAACTAGTAATGCTGAGCTCTTTCATCTACCTTGCAAAGGTAAAACAAAAGCTCAGTGACAGATTTTAAGATCAATGTGGTCAATCTGTGTTTGTTTATTGTAAGAGTAATCAACTACTGGAACAACTTAGCAAAGGCTGTGACAGACTCTCAGACATCGGAAAAACCAAAAAAAACCACAGATGGGACGTTTCTCTAAAACTGTCACTGTAATTCAAACACAAACTAAATTGAGGAAATTCTCACAGCCAGCCTACGTTATAAATATTAGTCTTGTTTTATACATTCCATATTTTTCTTTACACCAATACACCACATGAATCAAGTGTACTCTATCAAACTGAGTCTGTATTTTCAACTGATGGTAGGCAAGGATTGCAGATGAGAGATAAAAGACCTAACAGTTTAGTGCTGTAAGTCTTACATAAGAAAGTCTAATGTGGTGGAGTGTCATAGGACTGAAATGAATAAAATTCCTGTCTGGCTGCTTGCATGTTCATTATTTAACTCAAACTGCAGACATAACTTCACTGGTTGATAACAAATGTAGGAAAGAAATTTGGGGACATATTCTGACTCACTCTTCTCAGACCCTATTCTGAACTTCTGGTACCTAGAAATTAAAAATTGAACCTGCTTATAGTAAAACATTTCTCAGCTCAGGCAGAGAGATACGACATACAACTACAAAACCAGGAAAGCTAAAAGATGTATGTAATGTTAAGTCACTCATTATTACCTGAGGGAGGCTCGGAAAGCAGAACTTCAGTAACGATTAACATGAAACCCCACTGTCAGCACACACAAGCAGCATTTCAATTAATTGTTACCCTGAACATTAAATTCAGTCAATCCTATTGTGTTCTGTTGCATCTCCCAGCAACCAACAGAAAAGGTCGAATGCTTACGGCCTGATCCAAAGTGTGTTAAAATCCACTGATTTAAAGGGGGTTTCTACAAATATGTGGCAATCTCACTTTAAAAACTGACTGAAAACATTAATCCATTTGATAGCTCCAAATTAGAATTTTCTGTTGAAGACGACATGCTGTTTTGCTTAAAAGCTGGTGGCACGAAATGGCTCTCGAAACACTGCAGTTAATCATTACAAAACAGTTAAGCCAGGAAAGTATTGTGTTCTTCAGCCTTAGTTATTTAGACTCAAAGCAACTGGTCACATGTCCTTAATAATTAGACAGAATCCATGCAATAATATACCAAGATCTCACACTGCTAAGTCTGTACAAAGCATGCTGAGTATACTCTTTGGAAACATGTGACCTTCTGGGGCACGTCTAATGCAGCATGTAGCAATACAGCACAGAGATTCAAAAACCTAGTTTCAAATGACCCACCTTGGGTACTGTATGTGGCCTGCACAGCGTGGGTTGCAGGGTATTTGTAAAACCTGCTAGAGGAATTCATTAGGAAAGTTATAGTTGCAGAAACACAGGGCTTACTGCAAGTAACTTTTATTGTGGCAAGGTAGCCAGCTCAGTAACATGTAGTGATGGAAATCAGCAGGCAATAGCACACTACTGTGAGAGTGGAAGGTTATAACATTTCTTTCTCTGTTATTTTCAAAGCTGAGAGGTGTTATAGATAATGTAATGCAACTGCAGCATGGATGTGTGTACTGAATGTTAAAGAGGAGAAAACAATTAACTGCCTGCTTATACGCCAACAGGGAGAATGAGAGAATGAATTCCTTGTCCTCCATATGCTTGGCCAGGCAATAAGCACCTACTGTACCACATAGATTGGGGCATGGCTCACCTGCACCATGGCTGCAGGAAGACCAACACCACAGGGACAGACAGGCAGCAAGTCCTCACTTGCTCACGCTCCCTAGTTGGTCAACTACAGCTCTCGTGTTGGGGTTATTTTAAGACAGTCTGTGTGGCTCTGCTGTTGCAGAGGCTGACAGACAGTTTGACACTCATGCTTGAAGGAGGAGAGCTGTGTGGGTCTACAGTGGCCAGCATTTCCAGGTCTCCCACAGGCTCGGTCGCGAGCTCTGTCCTGCAGGTGAACCCCTTACGGAGCTGCTCTCTGCTTCTGCTTGTGAAATGCTGGAGCTTCCCCTGTCCTCAGGTCTCCAAGTCTTCTGGTATTTGTCTTGCTGCTTTTGGACATGCAGAGATTTTGGGAACAGATCATCAGATCAAAAGGTCAGAAGTCTTCCCAGCTTGTGCTCTGGAGCTCAGTCTTTGTGCACATTGCTCACTTGAAAGACGCAAGGGACAGCTGATGTTACTAACTAGACTCTCTGCAAAGGCTAACCAGACTATCTAAAACTACATTCAGTTCTGAAGTGCCAGAAAAAAGGAAATTTCTTCAAGCTATGGCAAAACTGAGTTGGTCTTTCATCCAAAAAAGAAAGAAAAAAACAAGCAAACCCCTTGTGCTTTGATTTTAATTCACCATTTTCCCGTATCCTTTTGTAGGAAAACAGTAGTCTCTTTTGACAGTCGGCAAACTTGGAAGTAGGAAGACACAGCAGAAATTCAGAGATTGAACAGCAAGATTTCTGCAGCCGAAACAACTTCAGGGCAATCAGACCACAAAAAGACAACGGAATGATCCCAGGCCTGGCTTCTCAGCTACTGAGGAATAGGACCTTCCTCAAAGAAAAGAGTAAATTTATGTTTACAGAAAAGCTGCAAACAGTGGGGGATCTTGAGATGACAGTTGAATAGTCTTACGAGGGTCCCTGTCCCTCTTTAAATAAAAAAAAAATCCTATTTCTTCTGCGTGTACAGAAATGGGTTTGGGGAGATGACATTTCTGCATAGATGAATGGATTGCCATGGGGTTGCCCATTATCTGCCTGCTGCACTGTAATCTCTCTGCAGACTATGTCTGCAGGGTAAGGAGTGAAACTACTTGGCATCTGCATTTTGATATCCCTTTATCTCCTGAGAAGGATGAACTTTAATCTCCCAAAATTAATTGTGCTATTCTATGAAGTTATGTGTGCTTGTCTTAATGGAACATTTTTTTAAAAGCCTGATGAAAGGTTGGTAGCCTCAAGGCTAAGAGTACATGGCCGGGACAGATCTCAGTCTACCTCTCATTCATAACGAATGATGGCTGTACTTCAGTTCCTCTCTCCTTGTTTACACATGTTACTGGCTTTATGGAAGACAGTGAATGATACATAACTAACATGGAAACCACATTAAATGAAAATGAAATACCTTGAAGAAGTAGTAAAAATTACATCATCCCTAATTTGAGATGGTATGCTTCCAATGAAGCAGCTGACAAGCCTGGAGTCCACCTCATGGAAACTGGATTCTATACACAAAGAGCTCCCAACATGCCAGCACGATGTTTCTGACTGCCTGTGATTTGGTCATAGTAACTGCTGTATGTTTTTCCTTCGGAAAAAAATAACAGACCAGTTGGTTCAAAGCATGAAGCCCTGCATACCTATTAAGCAGCACAGGATCATGCAAGCATGTTGCTGTGGGGCTCACGGGGATGCCTTACTCAGACAAATTCAAGCCTACAGTCCCAGTCTTCAAAGTGATTTATGATCCAGCCTCAAGCTACCTTACTAATCACCTATCTACTCAATGGTGACCCTATGCAGTACTGTGTCCCTAAGGGACAATACAAACCTCAAGCAAGAGATTAGAGTTGTGAAAGCAGAGGTAACATTTTCTTGAAGTTCTCTAACATCTTAGACTATAGAACATACCTACCTTATCAAGAATGGCTAGTCTTATCCCCTTGAAGGCACAAGCAGGATTATTATGAACGAATAACAACAAAGAGAGTTTGACGCTTCCCCTCTTACACAGAAAAATAATCAGATCAGTATTGGTCAGAGCATGCATTGGACGGAAGGTATAAAATGTTTGGATCTCAATTTGATGGCCTAAATTCATAAAAGGAAATCAATGTTAAAGAGAAATATAATTTTTCCAGATTGTTCCCCAGTCCATTTGCCATGTAAGTTTATTTAAATGATCATTCCTTGGAAAGGATTCAGGTATAGATAGTTTGATGTCTGGAAATAGTACCATATTTCACTCTCTTTAAGTCTAATTAAGTCTATTTACTCATAGGATATGGGTACTGATCCCTTTAGTCCCCGGGTCATTGAAAGGATGGAGTCCCAAGAAGTCCTCTCCTTATTCTCTAAGACTGGGGCAAAAGCTAAGCAGACTATCTTATAGAAGACTTTTTTTTTTTTTTTAAAGGCAGTATTAATAACTTCATAGATAATAAGGCAGCAAGGCTGTGATCCGCCAAACAAATCAAAACTGTTGCCACAGGCAAGGACTGGAATAGAAAAGTAAGAAAGAAATCCAGACTGGAAGGGCACTGTGTGACTGACAACTGAAAAACCCCAGTTCGCATCAAATGAGGACAATTAAAACCCCTACCTTCTACTACTCACCTGTCCTTGACTTTATTCTAAAACCAGAAGGTAAAAGAGCACATTTTTGCCATTCCCCTCATCTGACCACTCCGTGTAGATGGAAAATCTCTCGGGAGAGGAAGGCAGTTGAAGGAGATGCACTGCAGCGTTTGTACCCTCCAAGAACTGATCAAAGTGCAGTTGGGCAGTGCAGCATAAGCCACCAGAAAACGAGCATGTAGCCAAGTCCTGCATAGTCTAGTCACTGTCCTTTCCTTGGGAAGGACTATTTTTCCTAACACTTAGGCATGACAAAGAGCACTAGTAAATGGTTTTTTGTCACCTCTGCTTTTGCAATTTGGTTTGTGACCTGTTGCCGTTTGCATCTATTTACATGCTTATTTTTGTCCTTTATTTTACTTACATGATGTAGATATCAACAAATATGGCACGATAATGCCATGAAACATTACATAAAGCTTAAAACAAAACTGTCAGAAGGGGTTTTGGTTTTCCTTGGCATAAATTTCCTATTCAAGTGGGTGACATAGCAATACGTTGCAAAGCAAGCTGCAAGTATTCAGAATGCTAACCGACATTTTCTGCACCTGACTATAAAACAGCTCAGTTCTTCTGTTTCATCACTGCTCAGGTAGAACTACCCAACGCACTGACGCATGTGAGAAACAAGAGTGGGCCCTGATTTCCAGCCAGTTAATCTGTCACAGTTTGAGGCACACATGCTCCATGTCTACTTTAATGTGTTAAGTAGCCCTGTGCCCCACAGCTTGACTACCTGTACCATTTAGCTGTCAGAAAGGTCCCATGCATGCCTATTGCTTGGGGTAGGAAGCTTTCGCTTGCTTTGCTTCAGCATCCTCTCAAGACATTTTTGGGCATGGTGCAGGAGTCAGCATAATCTAAGGACTACAGGCAGTCTCTAAGGGGCCACCCTGTTTTGGAAACTATGGAGGCTAATTACCAAGGCTAATTACTGTTACGGACATGGACAGACTGTGCCAATTGACGACAAGGGCAGAGAATTCACCTGGGACTCTGCGGTTTACTGTAAGGGACACAGCCAGAGAGGAAGTAGCCCGTGGGCTTTAGCGAGTTAAGAGATAACAGATGTGCTGGCTACCTCATGGGTACGTACAGGGGACAGAAGAGTTGGACAACATTATACCTACTCCTTTACACCTACTCTTACCACACACCTGCAAAGCACCTGGGGAAAACCCAGCTTCAGCCCCACACCGCAAGGGAAATGCTTAAATTTCCCCGTTCGTTTCCTTCTTCCAGCCAGCATCACTTAAGGTTTTCCAAGTGTCATGCAGAGACGTTTGGGCCATTTCCAGCAGACTGCTTCTCTGGCTGCCGGCTTGGGGAGATATGCAGGCTTCCCATGCTCCGCGGCCCCAGCGGCTATTCCCAGCCCTGCGCGGGAGCGGCATTCCTTTCTGCCCACTCCCTTCGCTGCGCCTCAGCCTGGGACATGCCGGCAGCCCCAGTGAGCAGCTCCGCGCTCCTCCCGGAGGAGCTCCCCGGGGTCTCCGCACATGTGTTTGGGATGTTGTGAGACTCGGACCAGGTGGCCGAACATCAATTATGTGGGGTCAGCGAGGCTGCAGCTCGAATGTAAAAATGCCTTTCCTCATCTGTTTGCAGCATGCCTGGGGACTGCACAGGCAGAGCAGTAGGAACCAACACTATGCTGAGAGCAGGGCACACACGAGCGTGACGGGGAAAGCCTGCTAAGCTTTCCCAGTTTCCCACCCCTACCTTAAGAAATGATTCTGCTCCCTGCGGCTGCAAGGCGCAGCAAGCGTGGGCAGGACCTGACAATGGAGACTTACAGGGTACAGGCAGCAAATCGCTGATTTGTACAGATGCTTTTTTTTCTCCTTCTTTTTTTCTCTTTTTTCTTTTTTTGTATCTCTGATGAAGAGAAGGTTTGTTTCCAAGCCTGTGTTTCTGCAGGAGGCTGGGGCGTGCAGCGAGGCGGTCAGCTTCCTGCCGAGCCAGGAGCTGCGGCCTCCCGAGGACGGGCAGAAGGGCACCCATGCCGCTCTGCCCGCCGCACCCGGCACCGACGGCCGGTACGCAAGCTCCAGGATCCGCGTTGGACATTAAGGCTCCCGAGCTGAGAGCTGCACTTTGGGACAAGGCTTAAACCTAAGGCAGTTAGTTGTTTTCTAATGACACAAACAAAAAGAATTAAAAAAAAACCCAAAAAACCCATTTGCAGAACAGGACCAAATGGAAGGGCTTGTGCTGTATCCAAAATATTTCACTTTGCCTGACATCCCTTTTTTGTATACAGCCTGATAATATAGTTGGAAGGTAATTTTGACCAGCAAAGAACCTTTAAAAGCCTTTTGAAATATAAAGGAAAAGTATAGTTGGAATAAAGAATTTATTACTTGGCTCCATCAACCAATGGTGAGAGGAGGTGGGGGCATGATTTGCAGCTAGGACCTGCCAAAAATAAGCCAAGCCCTATTTATCTGAATGATCTTTACTTGCTGACTTCAGAAAGCTACTTCAAAATAAAGGTTGGGATCATTTATGAATAAATAGGATGCCTGAAATATCCCAGTAAGTGTAGATCCTTGGTAACTGATATGATCTAAATGTTCTTCTGATCTCGCACGTCTAAAATAAAAACAGAACTAATTGGTAAATTTATGTTGAAAATCCTTCTTTTTCCTTGACAAAAAGTCCTTTTTTGAGGAACGCCTGCTCTGTCAGGAGAAAAAAAGGCAAATAACGCCGCCCTTTCAATTCCTACAGAAGGCTCTGGTCAATTTTGAAACTCTGTCCTGGCCCTCCTAAAACACGTTAATTTCCCTGAAATTTCCACCGAATGTTGAACTTGCACGTCTGCTCCTCCAGCGCACACGTTTCCTGTCCCCCGGCCAGCCGAGCTGCACCAGGACTTGCCGGCCACCGCTGCCAGCGGCCTCAGGCCCCGCTCCCCCATCCCGCCCCAGGGGAGCCCCGGGGCCGGCCACCCGGGCACAGGGCCAGCTCCTGGTGCAGCTGCGCAGCCTTCCCTCGCAGAGGGGTGTGAAATGAGCTGTGTGGGAAAAAGGCTGTGAGAAGTGGGGCTTCCCTCTTGGCCCACCAGCGGCTTAGGGTCAGCCATGCCTGTGCCCGGCCACGGGCCCCCCTGGCCTCCACCTGTGGGTTGATGTCCCAGCCTGGCCTTGCCTGTCCCCATCCCCATGGCCCTGCCCAGCCCTCTGAGGCTGTGTCTGACCCTGGTGACCGTCCCTGGACCTGCTGGGTGCTGTAGGGATGTGCCAGGAGGGTGAGGGCCCTGCCCGCCTCCCCACCCCAGCCCCCATCTCCTGTCTCCCAGGAGCAGCAGCACCCTGCACTGCCGCTGAGGAAACCACGTCCGCATCTCCCCTCATTCCCAGGGCGTACAAACTGAAACACGTGTGTTCAGAAAATGCAGTAGCCTCGTGAAACACCACTAACTGTTGGAAGAGGGGAAACTGCTGCAAAAACATGATTCAGGTGAAGTATGTGCAACTACTCATGGAAACGCAAGTTCACTCTAACTTCTCTGTGAGAGCTTTTCCCTTCCTACGCATCATTTCTAGAGTCTGAAAACAAGGAGCTACCCTTGCACAGTCGTGATTTACACCAGCACCTTCAGCTTCCAAATGGACAAAAAAGGGCACATGAAAATCAACAATGTCAGTCCTTAGTCACTCAGAAATATTTGCATGATAAAAATCACATACTTTCACTGTGAGCCGAGTCAACTGCTGCTGTCAGCTAGCTGCTGCCACTTTAAAGAAAATAACTGTTGATAAACATCAGGAAATACTGCAAATTTCACCGTGCTTTTTGCTCCTGAGGAGGAAACAAGGTACTGCGAATAGCGCAAGGCATTAGTTTCCTAAGGGAGAAGGGGTTAGAGAAGATAAGCTGCCTTCTTTGGCAAGCAAAGATATCATAACTGTAAGCTACTAAATTAACTTTGAACTCTCCCAAGATCTTGGATCGGTATAATACAATACGAAGAATGTTCCACTTCTTGACCAATTTTTGGCTTGGAAAAAGAAAAGCAAGGAACTAATAAAGAATACTTTGGTCTCAGACAAGAAATTCATTACTGCAAAAAGAAAAAAAGATCCACTAATACAAACTGTGCTCTGAACTACTGAATTAAAATATTTATAACAAATGCGTTTGCTCATAGTATAACTGAATAAGCCACAATGCAGCTTTACATTTTGGGTAAGGCAAACCTGTTTGGACTTATAAATAATTTTTTTCACAACATTTTAAAAATACGTGGTAGGTTTAGTACCATAATGCATAAAGGCTTCCTGCAGTGCAATTGCTACACAATAAAACCCAGATGTGCTACTTTAAAAGGTCAAGGAAAAGCAATGTTGAATGTTTGAAACCTACTTTCAGCTATTTTCAGAGAAAGGTGACAAAAATAACAAGATCTTTTTTTTTACGTGATAGTTTACCTTGTCAGGATTCTTGTCTCTCAGTATCAACATTTTAAGCTCTGAGAAATATGAGAAGCTGACAGAAATCTCTCTCTATCAAATGCAGCATGACTATACGATAAAACATTTAATAACTCTAAAACCCAGAATTACTCCAAATATATTATTGCAGACATTCATTGAGCATGCTTCTGACCCACTCACAAGAAAAAGTGAGTAAAGTCTCCATGTGTGGCTTTTGACTGAGAGATTAAAGAACACAGGGACACTCACAAGATCCTCCTCCTCATCGTGAACTCCAGGGAGACACAATATATTGCTTTTGGTGTAACCTGTCTTTAGTTGAATGAACAACTTGAATCAGTGTTAGGATATGACTGTATAGAAAGAACAGTCTTTCTCATTTAATCCACACAGACATAGCAGCAATGGCTCTTGATGAAATCATCCTAGGAAGAATTATTAATTCATAAGAAATTAGGATGAGTATTGGTTTCATAGGCATGGCACCAAAAAAGAATTTCAAGGAAGAATTTGAGGAATAACAAGGGAAAAAGACATTTAAGGAAACTCTCCTACTGATGAGTGGAGGAGACAGCATACAGTGGAGGAGAAAGAAAGGATCAGAAATAAGGAATTTATAGCTATGGACCATGACTACATTTCCACATATGCAATACTTTCAATGAGTGTGTTAGTCTGCTGGACATCATACGATTGCTGACTTGGAAAAAGAACTGGCTCTGATAAAAGAAAAACCAAAAATCCCATTTTCTACAACATGTAGCACATGTCTACAGCATGATGCACACTGTGACCCTCATCATGGAAACACCACTGCCACATCAAGGCATGGCTGTTGGTGTCGGTGAAAGTGAGGGGTTTTTTTGCCTTATGTAGCTGCCCAGATGCCACCCCCTTCACCCAGGGCTTCTCATAGTTCTTTAACGGAGCTGCCCCTTCTTCACAGCTCCGTGACTGAATGTATAAAGAGTCCTCTCTGAACTACCCAATAATTCTTTCAGGGTTCAAAGAAATTTTGAGGCTCCCTGAAATGCTGGTTTTTTTGCAAGGTATCATTATTCTGTCCAATTTTTTTATGAAACACCACTCTTACTCAAAGATGAGCCACACTTATTTAAACAGACATAAGTAAGCCATGTCTTCTAGCATGGAAATGCCTCAAATTAAGTTGTTCTAAAATAGGATCGCCACGATTCTGTTTGGGGCATCTGCTAGGCAAAGCTATTTCTGAAGCAGCGCGCAGGTAGGGAGTCTGGCATTTCCAGGAAGAGATGGATTCACTGTGCATGCACTAAGTAATGTGTCAGAAGAAATGGATACGTCAGATTGACGATTCATTCCTAGATCACCTGGGCAGTACGCATGCACTATTACGTTTTGCACACTGTGATCCTAGTGCATACGTGCACAGTGGACACACCCAGCAGGATGGGCTGAGTGATTACTCCACCCTGGCTCCTTTCAGCCTGGAAATCCTGGGTTAACGTAAAAAGTCCTCCCGTTTCAATCAGACAAAACTTTCCAAATGCAATAACGCAGGACACATCTGGGAAACCTGGATGTAAGATAGCCACAGAGCATTGACACATTAACTTAGAGCATTAACTTAGGCACCTGTGACAGCAATCTAATTTCACTATGAAGTTGATAGAAAGATGTACATAGTACTGTTGGCTTTATCCTCTCTTTTTAAGGATTGTTGCTTCTCTCTCTTTGATGCCATTCCCCCTAGTATAGCCCTTTACAATGTCACAGAAGTCAAGAAAATTGTATCTCATGCACTACTTTGACTCTATTTTCTTTCTATATAAATCTCTCCAGACATCTATACCTGTTCTCCTTTTTAACAGTTGTGATCTGTTACTTGTAGTCATTTTTGCAAATATTATTCTAACTTATTCTCTCTCAATTTTCTTTCTTCCATCTGACAATCATTCCCTTCTTTTCTGCGATTCCATTGCTCCCACCAGAATATAGCTGGGGGGGGAATGTAATTTTCATTAGGGGCAGTTTAAAACATATACTAAGGGGGCACCAATAAAGTCATCAAATGTTACAAAACTACTTAGGAAAAGTGTGCTTTGGCAAAGACGAAATTAAAAAAATCAGTGTTAGCAGAAGATATATTCTCTCTGAAAAGAATAAAACAATAATCCAGGAATTATGTTTTGGACGCAATATATTTGCAGGGACAGAAAGAGGGAGAAGAAATCTGCAACCTTGGCTAAACTTTAGGTAGTTAACACAACTTAATTTTATTTCAGCCAGATGAATATTTAAATTCACAATTTAGAATAGTTCCAAAGTTTTTGGGGCCTTTAACATCACCAGGCAGTGTATGCCAAAGAGCGCGAAAGATAACTGGAGCCTGATCCACTCCATTTGCTGTCTCCCCTTGTATTTCCATCCAGGGACTTCTCTTCCTTATTTCTCTTCCAGCCTGCAACTGGCATCCTCTCTTCTTGCCAGAGACACCATTTCTTCTTCCCCAATCATCAGATACCCTAAACATCCTCCTCCTTTTTCTTCCTCTCACTTCTTTCTTTGCTCAGAAACATCTGTCTCCCTAACAGCTAGCAGCAGCCTGCCAGGCAAGACATCCACCCAAATGCTCTGCGTTCCCCTCTTTCTCTCTACCTCCTTCCCAGCTTTCTCCTTAATCTCATTCCAGTTTCTTGCTATGTGCAATTTCACTCATTCAACAACACTTATCTCCAGCAGCTGTAACTCATTCATATATATATATGTGGCTGTCAAACTCAGCAGCTCTGCTTGTCTCATTACAGGCAGAACCATGACTTTTAAGATCTGGTCCCACAGACTTTAATCATTCATAGCATTTTTTTAATCCAAGCTAATAAAACACTTCACAACATTAGCACATTAATCTGTGTAACAAATAGTAGAAGATTCAATGTGACAAACAGGATTACAATATGAAGAATTACGACTGCCAGCAACCCACCTGCAATTACTCAGGTGCTGCTGCTTCCCACACGCGCCTACTTCGTCACTTCGCAAACAGACTTGACTAGAGCTGTCACCGCAAGGAGCAAACCCACCCCTCCTCCCATCCCCAGCTGCCTGCTCCCAGTCCCGTGGCAGCCCAAGTTTCTATGAATACAAGCGGTGATCTGATCCAGGCTAAAGTTAGCTCTCACATCTCTTCTCTTTTGGGGTACTGATCAGTTTAAACAAATAATTTTCCAATTCAGTTCACCACATGACTACAGAAAGACCTGTGCTGGCCAAGGGAAGGGAGTGGCATGCAGACGGAAAACGGGATAAATATTTTGGTGGCAATGCAGCTCTAATTTGTCGTGGAAACATGACCAAACTTCCTCGCTCACGTTCACTGGGGTGTTTCATCTCCTACGCAGTCACCACCTTAGGAACTGTTAAATCAGGGAAATTAGACCTCCAAGCAGGCCAGTTTACTCTTCCAAGACACTCGGGGAAAACCAGCACGTGGAGATTCAAGCAGCCATGACCAGACTGCATCCACTAGCTGAGGTAGCTCAAACAGCTCTTTGGTATACCTCTATGTTAACACCGCAGCCTGTAGTCTACAAGCAAGAACACGAAGGAGAATGAATTAGCCCATAGCTAACAGCTCTAGCTCAGGTAGCTGTAACTAAAGCTCAGGTATCACGCTACGCACGCTACAGCGCAACTTCATAAAAAGAAGAGTCATACCTCAAATGCTGCCTTTTTATGTCAGCTGATCCCAGCGATTTCGTTACTGGGCCTAAAACACTTGCATTATCACCAGCCTGCTCTGGTTTCAATAGCGTGTGGTAATATCATCATCCATTTAGCACTACTCAGCAGAATGATGTTTCTATCAAAACACTGCAAAGAAAAGCAGCACGTGACACTCGAGGTCCTCGCTTGTGTCCCTTCCCATGGGGCTGTGGGTCCCTCGCCTGCCACCTCTCACTCAGCCACGATGTGGAGAGACCAACCAGCTACGCAGACCAACAGGCAAGCTCTACGGGCCAAGTGCAGCTTGAGTGCAGAATTGTCGTGTGTCACACCACCTGCTGCAAAAGCCCTTGTATTTCCCATTCCTTAATATATTATGCCATCTTACCACAAAGGTGTAACCACATCAGATACTTATAAGGAATGCAAAGTCATAAAAAAAGGGTGGAAGTTGCAGACAGTAGGATTAAAATGTAAGTAGGATAGCTTTTGAAAAAACATACTCAAGGTCCCACTTGCACATGACCACAGAGCCTTACCCACACCTGATGGCTGACAAATGCAGCCACGAGCCAAGTCTTAGCAACCTTTCAGCCTGCAGTACCCAGGCCTAATCCAAAGCCTGCTCGCATTAATGACAATCCTTCAATTACATTCACCAAGCTTTGTAATAGGCAAACATTGCACTCCCGTATACGTTATCTCTCACTTCTTTCACACCCTTGTGGCAATGACCCAAGAGTTTCATAACTTCTGTTTACATCAACACCTCAAGCGGATAGCCGCAACCACCTATACAGCACCTAACTTACCTATTTTTGGATTTAACAATTTAAACAATTTATTTATAAACATGCCTCTGATTTGTAAAAATAAGCCCTAGCTTCAACTTCTCGGTCCTCAGATGAGGTCTGTACTTAACTGAAGATATTTCATCTGCAGGTTAACTTCTCCAAAGTACTCTCTGGTATCTATAGCACTGCATTTTTGGTGCTTTTCTTATGAAAATGAAGAAGTTGTGGGGCTTGCTTTGCTATTGCTTTAACAGATTACCCAATCTGAGCAAAAGTAACAGTGGAATACTTCAAACAACCTGACACTGAAGCCTTACGCTTCTCTGCTAAACAACGTTTTGTTGAAGGCAGTAATCTGTAAGGCTTGCAGAGATGATTTGTTGCTTGTTTCTTTTTAACGGAATGATAGATAAGCCATCTGGCAAAGGAAAATGCAGTTCCTCACTTTCTGGTACCAAGAAAACTGCTTTTTCCTCCTCTCCCCCCTCAGTAAAAATCATCAGGCATTTTACTTACAGCATCCACTTTGACGGCTGACAGCACGACTTCCATCAGGGCCAGCACAAGCCCCAGATCCCTGCAGGGAAAGGTGAGTAAGCACGATATTGTCTTAAGCTAGCACAAAACAAGCACGTGGTAAAACTTTGCAGTTAAAGGTGACAATACGACTTTAAAAGAGTTATTTCTAAAAGCCTGCCGAGCGGAATTACTTACTGACAAATAAAAATATGTCCACCGGGAAGCGGCGAGATGTCCATTTTCGCTCCTTCCCTGCCCGGGGTCTCGGCTCACGGCTTCCTCCCGCCGGACGGCCGCCCCTGCAAAGCAGAGAAGAGCCCCCATGTAACCCCGCTCCGCCCGGCTGAGGTCTCCGGACTCGGCGACGCCGCTGCCGTGGCGGGGAGCGGCCCCACCGGCCGGGCCGATGAGGGGCAGAGGGGGGGTCTCGCGCCGCTCTCCGCCCCTCTCAGAGCCACCCGCGGGGGCGCTGACCCCGATGGGCCGGGCAGAGCCAGCGCCCCCGGCCCCTGCCCCGGCCCCTTCCGCCCCCCCGGCTCCGCGCCCGCTCCGCACCGTTGCGCGCCGCGCTACCGTGCCCTCCGGGGCGGCAGCGGCGGTGTGGGGCGAGGAAGCGGCGCGCCTCCCGCCTCCGCCCGCGTCCCCGTCGTTCCCCCCCGGCCGCCGCCGGCCCGCCACCCACCCGCGGCGGGGAGGACGAGGAGGAGGAGGAGGAGGAACCGCGGCCGGCGGGGAGCGGGCGCGGGCGAGGTTGCGCCCTCCCAGGGTCCCCGCCCGGGGGGAGGAGAGGGGGCTGCCACCGCCCATCGGTTGCGGCGCGGCGCGTCCCTCGCCCCCGAGGCAT
>VYZW01013216.1:73389-102285 GCA_013401315.1 Balaeniceps rex
GGGGGGGGGCGGGGGGGGGGGGGGGGGGGGTGGCCCGGGCCCCCCCGCCGCTGCCGCAGGGCTGCGGCCGCTGGCCGGCCCTCCGCGGGAGCGGAGCGGGGCGGCCGGCACCGTGCGTGGGGCCCCGGCCTCCCCACGGGCTAGCGCCGCGGGGTCTGGGCCAGCGCCGCGGGACGGGGTCTCCCACGGCTCGGAGAGGAGTGCCACTGGCTGGGGAGGGAACATAAAGCGCGCACCCACCCGGGACTTGAAAGTTGCAAGTTGTGTCTCCACGGTGAGAAGAAAAAAAGAAAACAAAACAAAAAAAAAAAAGAGCTTTTGAAGGGGGGGAGGAAAGAAAAGAAAAAAAAAGAAGTGGGTGGTTGCTTGGACTCAAAGTGCCGTGCTCTCTGCCTTTGACCCCCGCGATGGGCAGTAAGCTGGAGACCAGGAAGGATCCTGATGTTTGTGGTTAAGGTTGAGTTTTGGCTCCTTTCCCGATGGAGGCAGATTCAGCCACAGACATTTAAAATCGAAAGTATGCAAGTAGTCTGAAAGTTTTGCT
The DNA here is from genome assembly GCA_013401315.1 of Balaeniceps rex. NCBI lineage: Eukaryota > Metazoa > Chordata > Aves > Pelecaniformes > Balaenicipitidae > Balaeniceps > Balaeniceps rex. Next base: position 73,934 of record VYZW01013216.1, read on the forward strand.
CAGGGAGCTAATTTTATCACTGAGATATTAGCTATCCGCTGTCCTTAAGTTAAAGGACTCTCTTTCATGGTGCTCCTGAAGTATTTGTGCAGTTCCTTCTGTACCTCTGAGTAAAGGGTAGTTGACATAATAATTTGAAATAGGTCATCTTTTTGTGTCTCCTTGGTTTCTCGCATTTAATGAGGTTGATGCTGTAGTAGTGAAACTCAGGGGTGCAGAAAAGTCTTCAGTAGCCATGGGCAGATGGATTTTTGTCGTGCTTTCTGCTATAAATGTAGGATCTTGTATTAGTAATCAGTAAAGGAAGCACCAGAAAGGGTCGTTTTAAACACTTTTTCTGCAGTTTAGATGAAATTAGGTTCCATAATGAATTACGATATCTCTATGTGACCAGGGGGATGGTATGTATGCCTTGAATCAGCTGAAGTAAGAAATGCACTGAACTTCTGATGTCTTATCTGTTGCTGCTAGGCTGGTAGTATCAGGCTTACTGTGATTGCAGTAAATCACTCGGTGATGCACCTCTTAGGCGATTCACCCACCATGTGGCATTAAGCTGATTAAACTGTATTCCTTTCAGGATATAATTAATTAATTAAAATCTTTTGAAGTAAATTGTTCATGTTTGAGTTCTGAATTTGGTATTCCTAGAGGTATAAATACCTGCCTGTGAGATATGTTCCCATCTTGCGCTGGAAAGTGAAGTCATTGGGTAAACCACAACTGTCCATCAAAGATAGAAAACTACATAGGGAAGATGTGCTTATTAAAAGAAGATACAAACTTTAATATCAATTATACATTTTCAGGTCTTCTGTAGCAACTCTGAAGAGGCTCTGCTTTAGAAGTGTCCTTTATGTGCTGGATAAAATGTTTTATTAAAATCAAGATTCCTTAAAATGTAATCTGGAGCTGTTAATTATATTATGAAGTTATCACCATAATTAACCGTTCTTTCTGCGCTATGCTGACTGCAGATTTACACTTCCTCATCAAAGCCACCGGGAAACAACGAGTATGCTGTGGAAGTTGAGCTCCTTGCAGTTTTGTTGCCTTAGATAAACTTTCAGCCATACATGGGTGGCCTTTCAATCAATTCAATTCTGTTGGCATTGTCCCCAGCTCCATGCTCTTGTCTGTCACTAGCAACTACCCAAAAGGTGATGGAGGCTGCTGTTAGCCGCAGGCATGGGTGGTGGTTTCTCTTTGGAGGTCCTTGAGCCGGGCTGATGCCTCTGAGCGATTGTGGCTGGGTGGTATGATCCACTGTACACCTGGGCAGGACCTCTTACTTCTGCTTTTGGAGGGCTGGCAGAGCTGGCCCAGTGCTCACATTGTCCTCAGATGAACGAGTTCCCACTGTTTACATTTAAAGAGTAGATGTGTTAGCAGAGGACTGCGTGGTGGGCAAGGTTGTATGCAGTACGGTTTGCGATAGGCTGAATGGAGCAACTGCTTTTCTCCTGCAAAAAAAAATGATGCTGGTTCTTTCCTGCCCCAAAATAGTTTATATTAGGTAGATTAAAAAAAAAAAGTTATTTGTGCAGCCATGTTCTTAATTGTCCTATAGCCTTCATAGCAGAATCACTGAGGCTGGAGGGCACCTTGGAAATTGTCTACTCCAACTCCCTACAGCAGGCTGCCCACGGCCGTGTCCAGCTGGGTTTTGGGTATCTCCAAGGATGGAGACTCCACAGCCTGTCTGGGCAACCTGTGCCAGTGCTCGGTCACCCTCACAGGAAAAAATGTTTCTTCGTATGTGCATCGTGGTTGTGCCGGGGTAACGAACAGAGACTTGAGACAGTGCCTGTGAATGCAAACATAGCAGAAGCAGCTCGTGCTATGTTGTTGGTGGTGATTCTGCAGTGTAACAGGGCTGGCAGAGTGAAAAATTGGTTTTATCACTGACATATTTGTGATTAAATACATACAAGGAGATTTGGAAGGACTGCTCTCACAGAGGCATTTGATGTAGCGAAGCCAGCCTTGAGCCAGCCGCTGTCAGGATCACGTGCCTCAGTACAGAAAAGGGAGCTGCTCCGTTGCAGCTCCCACAGGTTGTAATGTGGCACTATAAAACGCATCCAGATGTGGCACTGGAAGCTCAGTGTTTTTTACGTCAACCAATTATAATTAAAATATTAATTATAGCTAATCAGGGCTTTTGTACTGTTCTACGTTCTTCTCAGGAGATTCATTTTCAAATTATAAGGAGAGCAGAGTGGAAGACAGGGCAGTAGATTAAGATGTTTCCAGGTCGGGCTGAGAGACTGCTCCCATGAGGCTGTTACAGGAGAAGCTTGTTTTGATGGATCTCTGCAGGGGCTCTCATTTCTCACACTCTTCAGGCTGCCATTTCCTTTGAAGAAAGTCCATTTCCTAACATTAGTACTGCTTGGTTGAGAGATGACAATGCCATGGAAATCCCGGTTTCATGTTTCGGGACCTTGTCGATGCCGCTGCAGTGCCCGTCCCTGTGCTTTCTGCAACGGAGCAAGATCTTCTGGCTGCGCTTGAGCCCTGGGGCGAGTCGCCTTCCACGCAAGTGGGCCGGCTGCCATGTAACGCTGGGGGAACGGAGGCGATGCCCTATCCACTGCCGCTCGGTGGTGGGCTTAGCGGTCTCTCTGAGTTCCCAACCCATCTCCCTTTCCACTTTTAGTGTTGGCAAAACAGGAGCTGGGCCAGAGCCGAGAGACAGCTCTATCCAGCTACTAGGAGAAGGCAGGCCAAAACAGTGATAAAAGCCTGCATAATTTTTTCCACAAGGGCAGTGCTGATTCCACCAGTGCTGTTTGAGCCGAGCGTGTGGTGGCAGCTGGGGATGCACTGGTGAGAGGCCAGGAGGTCTCTGTACCCGGGTAAGCCCCGTCTGGGGGGTGGTGCCCTGTCCGTGGCTGGGCAGAGGCAGCTCTGCTGTGTTGCCCTCACACCTTCCTTGTGTCACCCCTCCTATTTTTAAATAGCACACCTGCAATTCTAGGCCAAAAGCAAAGAAATAAATTGCTTCCAACTAGTCTGAACAATTTTTCTGTTCCTTTTTTGTTAAAAACATGGTTTATTGAGATGAAGTACAAAGCAGATAAACTGAGAGCAGATAAAAGACATGACTTGGGCTTTTGGTGTGTGGCTGAAGAGAAGTCGTATGACTGAGTCTGAATGACTGACAGCACTTCACTTGGGTGTGCTTTTATTAGTGAAATAAGGCTGAGTTGGGCACCTTCCTTCTGCAGCCATTCGTGTCTAGGGCTGCTACTGTCTTCAATGCTGAGAGACCTATCCCTTAAGGCCATTTGACATCCTTGTCCCTGCATGTCCTCAAGGACTCGTCAATACCAAGAACACATCTAACAAACCCTGCCAGGTTTCAGTTCAGGACGGAGATATGGTCACTTCAATTCAGAAAATGTGGCCAAAAGGAGAGACCCAAATGACTTCCAGTAAGTTAAGCACCTCGTGGGCTAGAAGGCTTCACAGAGAAATGGGAAACGGGGTTCAGCTCCCCCTGCCAGGCTATGGCGGGGTGCAGGAGGGTCTGAAGAAAAGAAGTACGGCACTCCCTTTTCTTCCTGTTGGAGCGAGGTGGCTTGGCAGGAAGGGGTATGAGACCTGGAGTAGCCGAGGGTGCACCACAGAGGGCCATGAGAGTGTAGGTAGGAAGGTGGCCCTCCAGCCCAAGGTGAGGAGTGCTTGCTGGGGAAGTGGCAGTCGTGGGTTTGTCTGTCCACCCACAGCAGTGGGGAGTCATTTGGTCAATATATATACAGAACAAAATATATGGGCACTTCTGGGAGCAAGGGTTGCTCCCAGGAGAATGTCCTTGTCCCTGCTGTCCTTCCTGTCTACTTCCCCTCTCCCTCTGGCCACCTTTTCTACAGCATCATGGCACAGGGTGCTGGAGTCAGGAGAAAAGGGTAGGCTGTTTTGGGAACACATACCTATTTGCTGTCAGCTGTGTTAGAGAACGCGGTCCCTGAGCCTCCCTGAGCAGTCAGTCCTGACTCATCGTGGTGAACTTCGTTCCTGGAGCCAGCTGTTGAGTGTCAGCACACGCAACTGCGTTCCTGGACTGTCATCCCAAGTAGCACAGTTTTCGCTTCTGAGTGTTTGTGTGTATGAAATGCCTGCGGGACTACTGCAGTGTTTCATTACAACTCATCTGCTTGGCATATATAATCCTGGGATATAATTAGGTTATATAATGCCTGAGGTTATGCTGGATGTATATACTGTCAGTTGCCTTGATCAGGTAGAGAAATGTAGGATAGCTGCTGCAGGCAGCTAAGACAATTGTTTAAAATGTCAGAAACCATCTCTAGGGATAGGCTTATGAATATTGTTCTTTTTATAGAACTAGACTAAACAAAGGAAGATTCAACAACCTCAACATGAGAATAAATTGGCTTACTTCATCAGGGTCTAAAAGTTACATAGTGCTCCCTTCCCAGAATTTCCATTGACTTTCCCATCACAAAGGCCTATAACACCTTGCAAAGTCTGGTCAAAAGGAAGAATTTGGGCACGGGCTATGACCTGACTGGAACAGCAACCTGTGCCTCTACTGAATGGCTGAAGGTGTGAAGTACTGCTGCAATTTAACGATGTTTGTGGGAAGATAGATTTTTGATCCTCTGGGTTGTGAGTGGCTGGAATTATTCTTGGTGATTTAACACATCAGAAAAGTATGTGGCATTAGCCCTCCAAGAGTCTTTATAAAGCAATATCTTGGACAATGTGGAAGTAATATACAGAACAAATTAAAACATTGTCAATATGTCAATTACTATCATTATGCTATTCTAATCTGAAGTGACTTGCAGAAAAGGGCAAATGTGTTCTTTATAAAGAATATAAGTAGAAAATACAAAAAAAAAACCCACTGTGTGTTGTTACTCTCTGACAGGAAAAGGATGATCAAAGATTTAATAAAAAAAATTTGTGTCCATTTTAGCTTTAAGTTCCTATTTAGTATTGAGAAAAATATATTACTAAGGAGGTCTCAATAAATGTTTCGAAGACTAAAAGGATGACTGTTTAACCTTCCTTTATCTCTGAGATACTCTCTTACAGACAGAGGAGCTTGGATAAACTTTCTAAATTGAAAAAAAAAAGTACAACAGTGTTTATTTGAAAACACTTTAGCTTCCAGTCCCTTGTGCTTCTGCTATACTCTGTTATGCTCTGGATTCACTTATTACCACTTTGATTGATCCAATATCTCAAATATGAATTTCTTAGGAAACCTCTTACATTGTGCCTGCTTCCATCGCATTTCCAACACAGGCAAAAAACATTTTAAGCCTTAAGGTTGTATTAACTCTTCTTCGCTCAGGTGAGTGTGTGGGGGTGGTAGGAAATACCCCTTTTCTTCTCTGATTTGTCAAGTCATCAAGTGCCTGAAAACTTGTACTTACAGGTTCCAATGAGAATTGCAGTCCTGCTTTTACACCCATGCTGGGGTGTTTTGGTAGCATCGGTGCAGTTCTGGTGCAAGGTGCTGAGGCATGGGAGCAGGCAGCAGGTGCCCTGGGAGCTGGCAGCCTGGGAATGTGCTTGGGTGGAGATGAGTCAGCCTCGCCTCAAAGCCCACAAAAATCCTTCTTCTTCTTTTTTGGCCTGGATTGCTTTACACTAACATAATAAAAAAGACACAGCCAAAGATGAAATGAAGGAAGCCACAGAAGAGTTGGAAAAAGATGGGGTTTCTTTTATTTATTTTTTCTTATGTTACCTTCAAGTAGCATATCAAAAGGATGCTGTCCTCACACTTGTTCTGAAATAAATGGTGTAAGATTTTCCAACATTGTGCCAACCTAATTAATAGAAAGTGTAACTGTGTTTTTAGCAAAGTTATTCAGCTACTTTTATGGAATTTTATGTAGGTTGGGGTTTTTCTTTTTGGGTGGATCCAAAAGAAGAACTATTAAACATCCTCTGTTCCCCTCCTTTCCTCTGCCTTTTCTCTCTCTGTGCGCTCCTGCTGCCTTCACCTTTAGTGCTGCTGGCAAACAGCCTCTTGCAGGGGCTGAGGAAGGGTGTGCATCTTCAACAGAACAATGTAAAGGACAAAACACAAAGTGCTGTCAAGTGTGCAGAGTAAACAAATTGCAAAGTAATAATTCATTTTCTTTCATCTTTTTGTGGCTTTCATCCGCTAGTATCAGTGACAGACACAGCATTTTGAGATGAAGTTTTTCAAGACGGCTGAGAGGGAACTGGCGGAAGAAATTATCAAAGTTATAAAATAAATACAAGAATACAAGTTTAATACACAAGGATTAGTAGGAAGAACTAGAATATTTTAATTAAAAACCTAGTGAGTTAGGTCTTTTGCATTCAAAAGCGATACAGCCTTTCATAGATTAAGCATGGGACAAACTATCCATTATCCTGTCTGTAGGTAACAATGTATACCTTAAGGAACATTTCAAATGCTACAACTGGGAAGCAGAAGTAAGTTTTTAGGTAAAGTTTGTCACCGCAATGGAGAACCCTGTCCAGCTATTAAAGTGAGAGCAGAAGAGTTGTGCTGAAGAGCTCGAGTTTGCAGACTCCATGCTTCATCTCTGAATTGAGATATGATGAAAGCCACAAATCAGTTCTAGATGTTGAACTTTTTTAACAGCTGTCAGAAGTCTGGTGGTATTCCCTGGCATTTGCTAGAAGAAAATTACTTGAGGCAACTAACATTGCATCTCCTCTACCAGCTTTAAAAACCAGTGTCCAGCCTTTTCTCTGCCCATCTCAGCTGCTGTGGGATTTATAATCTCTCTGGCTACATGGGAGGTCTGTGGTTTGACCAAGACAGTCAGCCTTCCTTGTAGCCAAGGCGCCCTCTCCTACGTCTTCTGTACCTGAAAATATTGTCTTAACACTGGGGTGTAAACTTGGTAGAGCATTTCTAAATGGTTTAGTGGATGAAAGTGTTCTAATTCATCAATATAGTTGATGCTGTTCTTACATGAGCATTATTTATATAGACATTCACGTTGGAAATTCACAGTGAAGTATGTAACCTTTCATGCAAATAGTCACTAACTTAGGGGGAAATGTATTGTTTTAGTAGCTGGTTCTATTTTAATAGATAATTAACGGGGTCCTTAGTTTACTATACAGATACCAGAATGAGAAAGGCTTTTTCTTTTTTTTTTTTTTGTCATGACAAATGTTTCAGTGGTAGCTAAGGGATAAAACAAATTTGCTCATTTTCACTGGATAGCTATGTGCTGACTGGATATTGTAAGTCTTTGGGTTTTGTTAGTCCAGTTGTTTATCTAGTGGAAGAAAACTTGTTTTCTAGTCTACTGAAGACTTCTGTTGAAAGATTTGATAATCTAAAAGCATTGAAACAAATCCTAAGATTGTAATGAAACCAAATAAGGCTGAAAAATTACACTGGTATGGACTTATGGGGCTCTAAAGAATTAGAACAAAAGTTTGAAGAAAAATTAGTACATTAATGGTTTGTATTCGTAGTGCACATATTAAGGGAAAAATCAGCTAAGTGAGGGTAGACTCAAACATTCCAGGAATTTTCGTATTGTGCTTGAAAGCTCTGTCCCTTTTATGGCAATGGTAAGTCAGTTATCTGCTAGCAGAATAAAAAAGGATAAATTCTGGCTGCCATAAAGCCAAGATGCATGTGCAAGCAGTATTCAGGGCCAAAACTCAGATGATTTTTTAGCTGTAAATACATGGGTGTTTTTAACAGTTTGCAAGAACAGGCAAGGAAGACTAAAACTATTTAAATGCTTGTAATATTACAGCTTTGCTTGAGAAAGTTATGAGGTTTTTTACTGAAACTAACTTTTTTTTTAGCTGAAGTCTATTGACTGGGGCTGTATCTTTCTTAAGAACAGCTACATTTTTGGAATCTACATCAAAATATTTAGAGAAAAACAGGGTATAGCAAGAGGTATAAATGAAAGTGAGAAGAAAGTAAAAAGCTTAAAATTATACTAGGAAGTCTACGGTTTTGTCCTTTTTTTTTTAAATGGTACAGTGATTCTGAGGAGTCAAGGCTGCGTGACTGATCCCAAGGGGCTGGAGTAGAAACCAGGGGAAGAAACATCCCAGAAGCGAGGGATTAGAAGAGATTGTCAAAAACTGGGATTACAAAAAGAGAAAGTCAGAAAGAGGGAAAAGACTAAATGCTGGAGCCTTGCATTTACAGTTTTGCTTAGCTGTAGAACAACTGTGGGAGCTGACTCTGGCTCCTGGCCCCTGCCACCATTTGCGAGGACCCCCCAGCTGGCAGTGCCAGCCTGGAAAGGGTTGTGCCTCTGATCGTTACTGGTAAGTCCCAGCTGGGAGAAGACTCAGACATGGGTTCTGGTGATGTTAATTCTTACGTAATATAATCTTACTGTCTGTAGCTATTTAAAACTTACTTCCCATTATGGACCTTGGTGATATAGTGAATGTTGTACCAGTGCCTAAAGTCTTTGGGTTAAATAATGTCTCGGTTCATGTCCTTGAGAATGCCAAAATAATAGTTCAAATCATGCAGAAAAACAAATCCATCTTGCTGGGGACATGCCTTTGAAAACGTGCTCTGATTCACACTGGTCAGACAAACAGTGGATGCTGATTTTTGATGCATTTTCCAGGAATGGTGTGCTTGGTTGGGACAGAGCTTGTGATCTTGGATGGACTGGATGTGTCGTGAGCATAGAAGAGCTTTGAATGGTAGCCTCTGAGATGTGCAGGCAGGCAACTGCTAACCTCACAGCGATTCTAGGTCAGTGCCCTCTGTCCTGTCAGGTGCAGTCATTTTCTCAAAGTTGCTAACGATTTCAGCTTCCATTTAATTCATTTTTAGAGTAGTTGAAGGTGCTAAGGTTGTGGAAGGATTTTTCCTAGGGCATCAAGGAGACCAAAGAAGATGATGGTGACAGGGCAAAGCCAGAAAACTGCAAAAAGGGGAAGATTGTTTTGTGAGGATGCTTCTGTGTGCTGTTGTTATAAGAATCATGTTTTCTTCTTAGTGTCTTCAGATAAAATCCTCAAAGGAACAAGCCTAGCAAGCGATTGCCTTATACCCATTTGTGTCACTGCAGTCTTTGCAAAGGTCACATGCACGTCTACTAAACGTCTACTAAAAGGTGTTTGTTCTAAACACATTCCTCGCATTCAGAAACAGTTTCTCACCGATACCACAGGAGCTGCTGGTGCTGGAATGGACTTGGCAATGTGAGAGCAAGAGAAGGTCTGTGCAATCCCGCAGATACACTACTCCTGGATGCTGCCAGGCCCGCAGAAAGTACAACTGCACAAACCACATGTAGGATATTATCAAGACTAACTGAACCTATGTTAAGGCCTGAGCTGGCATCTACATGGTCCCTGTGGAGCTTGAAATGAAAGCCAGCATATTATAATTTTGGTCCAGAGTTTGCAAATTACTAATTCTGTGCACAATTTTAGTCACACAATATGAGACATATCTGTGTCTTGACAGACATGTAAGTCTGGACTCCATTTCAGCAGAAGACATTTTATGTCAATATATCAATATCATATATTTTAATAAATAGTCTCCTGTTGGTTAAAATTAAATGGAATCATTTTAACTTATAAAAGAGAACAGCACACAGAACTTAATGCAGTGCCAAAACAGGCCATGTACTGAGTATCTATCTTCTGTTGGGCTCAGGTTTATTTTAGCTGGACTGTTACCCTGTACCAGAGGGCCCATAAGCAATTCTTTGTTTTTGTAAATCCCCATTCATTATCGTAGATTAAAGTCTGAACATTTCATGAACAAAATGTGAAAAGTTCTGCATTTCCCTCCCCGTGCTTGCTCAGATGCATGCCATCATTGCAATGGTAACGATCAATTACACGGAACGGGTTTGCACATGGCGCAGTGTGGATCTACATTGTGCAAGAGAAATGTATGAAATTGATTGATATGGGAAGGTGCATATGTGATTATGTCATGTCTTGTTTTTGATAACGCCCCTACATTTCTGATAAATGTGGTTCAGCTGTCTAGAAAATTATTTCACAGTTCTAAATCCAAAGATATATAATTCATATCAAATCAGTCATGAAGACCGAGAATGAGTTCTCTGCAAAGTTGCACATATTATTGGATCAAGCATTGGACCAGGCTGCCCAGGGAAGTGGTTGAGTCACCATCCCTAGAGGTATTTAAAAGGCGTGTAGATGTGGCACTTACGGACATGGTTTAGTGGTAGACTTGGCAGTTTATGGTTGGACTGGATGATCTTAAAGGTCTTTTCTAACCTAAATGACTCTAAGTATTGCTGAAAAGAATTGAATGTTGTGATGTACTTAAAACATGAGCCTCTTATATGAGTTTTTCTGTACCTGAAGATAACTAATGAATTTCTGGAGTGTTAGGTAAAATGTAAAGCTTGGGTACAACACCACTAGTTAAAACTGAATTTATAATATTGCATGTCAAGTGATCTGTTTCTCGTCACTGTTGTTTGCTGTGTTAGCAAGCGTGAAGTGCAGAATTCCTGTGCTTAGATTTATAGTATTAGATGGAAGCTGCCAAGAAAGCATTTTTTAAATCTGAATCACACCATGCTGAAGGCAGAATTATGATGTACCTTCATAATTAACCAATCTCATAGTTGTCGCTGGTGGTGGGCAGCGATCTGTGTGTTTCCCTCAGTACCAATTATTAATCTGATAGCCCAATATTGGTGGTGATGCTTCAATATCTGACTGTCTGCAGGAATTATTTAGTGACCCATTAAGTGTAAAACTGTGTCTGTCATGGAGAAGCCTGATCTTACGCAGGTGTCCGCTTCTTTAGACTGGTTATTTGCCTGCCTCTGTTTGGGGGGGCGGAAAAGGGATGGAACTGTAAATGAGTCAAGGCGCTTTGCACATCGTGGTGAAATACTGAGGTATCAGCTGGGCGGAGAAATAATTTCTAAGTATATTGGCTGGGTAAGACCAGCGGCCGCACTTAGTTGTCCCCCCATGCCTTCCCACGTGTGGTGCGCTCCCTGTGGGATAGGTGGTGCATCAACCTTCTCCTTACACCTGCTTTACTGCGGCATATGAAAAAGACATACCGGCTTTTTCTTCCCTGGCCTCCTACACATAAAGCCTTGTGGGTGAATCAGCGCCGGTTGCCTTTTGCTGGCTGCCAGCACTTGTGTTTGAAGCAGGAGCACGGCTGAGGCTTGGGCTGGCCAGCAGCAGGGATGTGCTCCTGCGGGACCAGCAACGGCACCTGCTGCCCTTCATCCCACGGGAGAGGCAGAGGAGCGCGGATCAGCTGGCGGGCTGTACATCCCGTGTCAGACACTTGGCAGTCGCATCTGCTTCCCGTGATCCCACATTCTTGGCCTGTCCTGCCAGGACTGGAGAGATTTGATCTCCAGTAGAGCCCGAAGCGGTAGTGCTGCTCCATCCCTGCCTGGAGTCGCCTTCAAAGCTGAACTCTCTGTCCGACTGCAGTAGGGAGCAAGAGCAATGCCTGTTGCATCCCCTTCAAAACCTACAGGTGATGAGAAAGGGGAGGGAACAAGCTGTAAAAAGGCCAGAAAATGTCAGTAAGATGTATGTGTCTTTTCTTAGTCTTAGGGTGTTTCAGCGATTTGTTTATAACATGAGAAATTACTTCTGTCACGGAAGAATTATTATGTGCAGAGAAGTAGGCTAGCGGTCTCAGTCAGCAGAGTAAAAATAAGTTTCATCAGCTTGGTTGTCTGAGGGTTATTTTTTATTAACAGATAATAAATATTAACAGATTTACAGAGAGAAAAAAAGAGGCTGGTCAGATATCCTGTGCCTGTTTTCCTCCCTTTCAACCAGTGTTACCCTGTTCCCTTGACTGAAAGTCCAATGTCATGTCTGTAACCACTTTATTTTTTTCATATATGTTTGTTTCAATGTTGGGACTTAGTGATGATGGGCTGATAGCTTTCTAAAAACTTAGGCAATTAAAATATAACAGAACTCGTGAAAATGTATGCTATTGCCTAACATCAGGAAGCCATTAAAAGCTCCTGGATGTGTTGACAGGTGAGAAACTACCTAGGTGTAGTGATCAAGGTGAATTAGCAAGGCAAAAAAACCTCCTGAGGCTCTAGGCTGAGTCATCAAAGAGAGATTTTTTTTAAATAATAAAGACATTAACAAAGAGACATCTTCCAAAATGTTATCAGTAGAGTACAAGACGACTTTTTCTATAGGGTTTGGTTTAACATTTCCCACTGTTAAGTGAACACTTCAAACTAGCTTCAAAGACTGCAGATGTATTTCTTGGTACCTGTTTTTCTCCTCGTCGTAACTCTAACAGTGCAAAGGAGACAGGCTACTGGGTGGGATCTTCTGGTAGTCTTTTCTTCTGGTAGTCTTCAGGGAAGGGGGACTGAGAATGGAAGGTTGGCTGAAACCCATAAAGTTCTGTGGCTGTGCCCAGCTGGTGTATTGTTTCTTTTTTAAGGACTGCTGACAGTTGGTGAAGATCACAGCATCTAGAACCCCTGTGAAATGCAGGAATACATGTGTTTTGGGGAAAAAGCAGCCCAAAATGTTTAGGAATAAAAGGTGACTTTTAGTTTTTTGGTTTTGTTTCTTTTTCCAGGCCTTATCAAGAAATACTGGAAAGGAAAATTTTGGTGAAAAATTAAAAAGAAATGTGAATTATGTATTTTTGTCTCAGAATAGGCAGTAAAATAATTGCTAGGGTAATGATAAAAATATTACTGATGTACTTTTATTTATCAGAATTCTTTCTAAAATTATAAATAGTTTGAATAAACAACTTCATTTTGGAACCTGCAGTATCAGCCAAACACAATTCCTGTGCACTGCAGTCTGTACTATTCTCAGTCCTGTGCAAAGTACACTGTCATGCCTATACGTTGGTGTATTATGTTTCTTGACTAAGATTTTTTCACCAGAAGCATCTCCTTTATTTTTATTATAGAGTGAAGTACCTGTGCACATACTTGTTTCTGAAATCTTCATTTTTGTTTCCAAGTTAATGATACTGACACTTTATCTCTTTCAGCATTTCCTTTTTCTTTGTTCTAGACATATGCCATTGGTGCCTACTCGCAGAAGTATCTGTTAGTAGAACCCCTGCAATATTACATGTAATATTCAAAAGTATTTTATAGTCCATTTCATGCAAACATATCTAGCACTGCTCACTCCTTTTAAGACTGAGAGATGCATTATGCATAATGTAGGTAAAACCTCATTTTGGTAAGCAATTATCTGTTGCAGGTACTTCCCCCCCCCCATTCCCTTTATTTTTCTTCAGGAAAATTCGTCTGCTTTTCTTCAGGAAAATTTCTTCTTCCCTGCCCTCTCTCCCAATGCCTTTAAAATGTGTGGGGACTTCTCACATCTAAGTCAGAACCATGGATCTAGATGGATAATCAAGGAAGATAACAGGTTCCAATGAATTTCTTTAAAGTTGGCATATCCTAGATTCTGGCTCTGTGGTAAAAATAAAGTCGTCTTTTTTTCTCTTCTTTCAGGTTAAATTATGAACTTTCTCACTGTGCAGTCTAAGGTTTTATTTTTCCCGTTTGCTTTGTTCTGTGGCACGTTCATCAAACCTTTTTAGATATGAAGCTATGGACATTGTGTCCTGTCCAAAGGAAGAGTGTCTGTTTCCGAAGTAAATCTCTAATGTTGCCTCTGGATATACACTGCCGTGCCACAAACCCCTTGAGGGCTGTCATTTTTTGTCTGAAGGATCCATCGCGATCGTTGCATCTCCAGTGGTTCCCCTCCCATTGCACATCCACCTGCTCCCTCAGCTACAAGCAGAATTGCAAACAGGTTCAGGTACTGCAGCCTGAAGTGATGGGTCCGGCATATTTGTAAGGAGCTTGTCCTAAAGTAGCTTTCTTGGTACTGTTCTTTCCCCTTCCCCCTTTTCATTTGGTGTATACGAGGAACTCTGCTCCCTGAGCAGCTCTGGCTGGCTGCTCAGATGCCCTGTTTGAGCAAATAGCATGGATCTGTAGCTCCATAAAGCTGATCAACTGCTTAGCTGGTTCCTGTCCTAGGATAAGGTCAGCTTGTTGCTGATCTAGTGGACTGAGGGAGATGTTGCAGGCAGTATCCAGTCCAGCTGCAGGTGAATGTGGCTGGCTGCACGCGTGGGAGCAGAAATCCAGTCCCTACTTGGCCACAGGCTGCTTTGGCAGCCCTAGGCTGGATTTTTAGCTTCCCTGTGTCTCCCTTTCCCAAAAGTGAAGTAAGGATAACAAAACTTCCTGATCTTCAAAGTAGGATATGTCCGTTGTGTGATATTCTGTGATAGGGATGATTACACAAAGTGTTTAATAAAAATTCATTTGATGATTGAGATTGAAGATTAAATTTTAAGTATCACCAGCTTCAGGAATAAAAGCAGTGCACATGTCCCAAAATCCGGCAGCGCACACCCGTCACTTGACATGTAACTCTGGGTTGTCTAGCTGTTCACTGTATTGGCCCTTGCTGTTCTCATTTTTAGGTGTTACTGCAGTAACCACAGAGACAAAAACTTGAAATGAAGAGGCTTAAATATCAGAATGGGAAAAAGACGGATGATCAAGGGGAATTTTGTCAGAGAGTTCAGGATAGAGCACCAGATTAGCAGGGGATTTCCATCTGAAGCTTTTATTTTGGCTACTTCTTCGTGACCCTCTTCGAGAACAAAATTGTTCCTAACTTTAATTACAATATATTTAAAAGCATATCTTCTAAATCATTTCTGCTTAGGACCCAGGAGAGAAAAGTTTGGGTTTTTTTCTACCAGAAAAGGCAAGTATTCACAGAATTATTTGGATGAGTAAAGGTAATGGATATGAATTTTGATATCCGGTGTAGAGGAAGAAAATAAAAGTAATTGGACAGAGTAGCTTTAAACCCACATGCCTTATGATGCCTGCCAATTTGTCTCAAGAAAAAACAGCCAAGGTATCTATTTTAAATTTATTTTAGTGATTTAAAAAAGTCTTTTGGAAATGAAAATTTTAACTTTAAATTTCTTTAACATGAAATTCCTTTCCAGTGAAAGAAGGGGAAATTAAGTAAGTGAATAAAGGGAAGGCTTGCCAACAGATGATAAGCTTTGGATTGTTATAACTAACTATTAAAAGTTCAGTGTCATCATATGAGAGTGTGTTACCTGCTCTCCTCTTCCCCCACTGGTAATTGAAAGTAAGGGCGAAGTGATTTAATTCTTTACGATTAATTTTACAGAGTTGGACAAAATAGAGAATCCAGGCTGCTCTCAGCTGGATAGCAAACAGTAGAGCTATTCTTTTGGTCCGAAAAGCCTGACCTCGTAGCGAAAAGTGATCCAACTGCTTCCAAAATAGGCACATCTGTATACTGTAGTACTTCGTCTCTCAGGGATACTTGATGTACGCTCTACCAGTTGAAGTACGGGTGAGACAAATGTAGAGTTACAGAATAAAAGGCATGAAACTACACCTCGTCCCAAAAATGTTAGGCACCCCTATGTGTTTTTTGTCTAGAAAAGTTATGTCAATCTGTTTTAGGAAGTATGGCAGACAGCTTCTGTTTTTCATTTTCTTCACTACTCGCAGTTTCTGGTGGGCACCTAAATACTTTACCTGTCTTAAATATACTTACACAGACTAAATCACTCTGGCATTGTTACGAAAGCAATTTTTTCTGTATTCAGGTGCTGAAATACAGAATGGAGATGGAAATGTGAAGCAAGCATCCTATCAGTTTGCCTTGCTCTCTTTTTCCCTTGAAAGTGCAACATGTTTGAGATATTCAGAAGAAACACTGAAATTTAAACATGGCTATAAAGTGAAGGGTGGATGTGATTTCACTTTTGTAAGCACTATTTTTTGCTTGTAGACAATTTTCTTTGTTGAGTTCAGAATAAGAGAGCTCCCAGCTGCTGTCAGCTCCTCACCCCAGTAATATCAGGTAGCAGTGAAGTAGGTATTGCAGAACTGGTTGGTAGGGAAATAGATGTGCTACTTTTCCTAAAAGAGTAATAAGAAAAGGCAGCCTTCTGAGCAAACCTTCATTCAGCTGTCGTAGTAGGATTAGGAGAATAGATTGACCACACTGGCAAGATATTGGGAGTCAAGAGGCTTGGTCTCTGTTGTAAATGCTTTATGATTAATTTTACGGGGTTGGGCAGGATAGGGAAGCAGGCTGGACTGACTTGCTGGCTGATGCTAAAGCGGCTGCATCCTGCAGGGCTGCCAAAAGAGACATTTCCACTCCTTTTCCTCATGTATGTTAGCATCAGTGTTCGTTTTGCTGTAAGCTGGAGCCCGTTTCAGCCCGGCTGGTTCCCAGTGTTGGCTCCTGGTACGGCTGGCTGCGTGGCGGTCAGCATTAGCACAGGAGAGGGAGCGGGAGCGGGGCCAGACCGCAGCTGTTAACAGCAGCAGGGATTTGGGCTGTGCTGCAGGAACTGTGTTAACCACAGCTTCAAGGTGTGGTTTCACATCAGAGCTGGACTGACCTAGAGGAGGGCTGGAGGATGAGTGGGGCTGACCTTCTGGTCGCAGCCAACTATTTGCTGGCTTCCCCAAACTGCAGCCTTGCTCCCTCTCTTGTCTGTTTGGATTTGGAGCAGTGGTGGCCATTAAATGTGTTTGCATGATGTATAGCCAAATGCACTTCCCTCTTACCGCTGTCCATACGCTGACATAATACTAATATATCTTTGTACAGAGAAAATGCGTAAAGAATATTCTGTTTTCATAGTCAAGCTCTGTGCAACCTAAATATGGGCCCCTTTTGCATCATACTAGCCTTTAATTGCTTGATGGATTTCACAGGATCCCATCAGATTCAATACACAGAACAGACTGTGCTCACTGAGTGAGGGAGGATGCTGGTTTTTTTGCCTTACTCTTCACTTTTTGGCCTTGTTTCTTATTTAAGATCTCATAATCAAGTTGTGCTTTGAAAGGCAGAATAACTGCCTTCAGCTTCTTATGAGCTTCCTATGGCTTTTATCACAATAATACCTGAATGCTTCAAAAAAGCACGCACTGATTTTTAGAAGCTTACCCCCCAGATGGAAGGAGGCAGCATATTGCTGCACTCAGCTAATTCACCCCACTCGGTCTGTGGGAGCCAGAATGGTGCTTGAACCTTTCCTTAAGATTTCGTAGCTATTTGCTGACCATTTGGGAGCAGAAGCACAGAGAAGGTAATGTCAAAAGTGCCTCCTAATTAGCATTTCGTAGCATTTCATAGTTTGCTTTTAACACAGGAACTTCAGCTGAAGCTGGGTCTTTGAGATCTTTGGTCTGAGTAAAGATCCAACACCAAACATGTAGAAAATGGCGAATGTATAATTAGTGACTGCCTGTGAAAAGCGTGGAAATTATCTGTGCAGCATCTTCAAGGGATTTCATGGTAGAGGCAGGGACTGGATCCCGTTCTCCAGGGTGCCACTCAACTGCCTTAACCCGTTGTCTGCCTCAGCTCTCCGTGCATCTTCCAGTACCTGCAGCAACCAAGCAGCAATCACACAGGCAGCCTGCCTTATGATAGCAAAGCCTAATGCTGAGATTTCATATTCTCTTCAAATGGATCTGCGTGGGGCTCGCGCTGTCCGGGGATGGCCATGCTCTCTCACAGCTTATGCCTATTTTCAGAAAGGAAAAGCATTTTCCACCAGACAGTTCCTTGCTGTGGCTTGCTAGGCGGCAAAAGTGCAAAGCAGATAGGGTGATGCCAGCTTGGCCAGGCCAGGCTGGCGTGGAGGACTTGGGTTGCCTCAGAGCAATAGTAATTCAATGAGTTCAGCATGTGCTAGGAGAGCAAGAGGGCTGCTCAAGAAGAAAGTAACCCTCTGCTCAGGGCAGGGCTTACACAGAGCTCTCACAGAGCACCTTAATTTTGCATTTCCTAACTTGCCTTAGCACAGAAGGAGAAGGTTGTAAATCTAAAACCTTCAAAAATAATTGAAAGAACAAAGTGAATTGAACAAAAAAAGAAAAATGTCATCATGTTTCCATTTAACCCTTTCAAGAAAGGAAGGTTGTGAAGTATAGCCCCGACACAGAGATTGTGATGAGAGGTACCAGTTCCCTGCTACTCTCAGTTATCCCAACACTTTCTCGGGGCGGGAGGAAGGTGTGGTATTTAAAATCCTTTTTCAAAGGCTTCATAGTTACTTACTGAAAGCAGTGGTGAAATGGAAATTCATTTTTCCATGCCTCCTCCAGACTATTGTTTTGCTCCAGTAAAGAGAATGCACTCTGCTTTTTTCTTCTAATTTTCTCAGCCCAGTGTCTTTCCCCTGGCCGTATTGGTTATTTTTCTTTTACATTATCTATTTATCTTACCTGTCATCCTTCTTCTCCTCACTCCTTTGCCCTGATAGTCAAGTCCCAGTGTGTTTGACTATCATTCTAGTCTTACCCTTCCCTCTTCACATGAAGCCAGTTGACCTTACCTATATTGCCAGGGCTACAAGTTTTGCCTGTAATAAGGAAGAAAAGTGTATGCAGCAAACCACAGGTTTTGATGTTAGCATTGGATGTACTTGAGTATTTTGCCTTTTAACTGCTGATGAGCAGCCAGTTCCAAGTGTACAAGCTGCTCCATCTGTTTGATGTACCCATTACAACATCAATGCTTAGTCTGTGCTCCTCTCTTGGTGTTCCTGCCTTTCTGTTTAACTATTGCCAGACATAACTTGGATGTCTGAAAACATGGAACAGTTGATGGAACAATTGTCTGTCTTTTTCCCTGGAAATTGTTCTGTGGGTTTTTGTTTTGGCGGGGTTCTGTGTTGTGTTTATCGCTGTCCCATCCGATGCTTAAAATTGCCGTGAGAAAATGGAAAGGTCAGATGCTGCAGGACATCCTTGCGAACCTGCTTTCCATCTCACGAAAGTGAAGCTTTTAAAACTAGCTAAAAGCTTTGTTGAAGCAACTGGAGAATGATAAAAACCTATGAATTCAGCTGAAGCAATGGTAAAACTGCAACCCAGTTATTTTTAGGTTTTATGTAGACAGATGCAGGTTTTTGCAACCTGTTTTGAATTATCTGTGGTAATAGAAAATTGCATATTGGTATTAAACATGTAAAGCTTGAAGTTCTCATAAGCATGTTTCTACTTAGAGAATAGCTTTCAGAAGATCAGCGTTGGCATTGTGACACGGCCTGTCCTTCTACACATGGTGCCTTCTATGCATTGTTGGTAGCAGGTAGCCCCAGCTGTCTGCTGGATAGCAGTGAGCACCTCAAAACTAATTGTAAAGCTGGTGTGCATTATAGCTGTATTAAACACACAGAGTGTATTGTAAGATTTTTCTAATGATCTGTTTAAAGTAGTAATTAATTAAAAGAAGTCTTAGTTTTTCAAAAAGAACATTGTATGCCTTTCCTGAATACAGTAATTTGACACGGTGAAGCTGGATAAGCAATGTGATGTAATTTTACATAACCCTTAGGACAAAAAGAAATATGTAATTTTCAATCTACTAATAGGCTGAGTGGAAATACAATAGAAGGGGAAAATGAGGAGGGTTGAGTGTAATATTGTAGCAGGTGTTTTATAGCTTGTACATGCAACAATTTCAAAGCTTATAAAGACTAGAAAGCTCCTCACGGTTTCAGTGAGCTTTGGTTTAGATCTTGAACATTGGACTTAGGGCTGTGCTAAGACTAAGAAATGAAGAAGGAAGCCAGAAGAAACCTGACAGCCAAAAGTTCATGCTCCATTGGAGTTCTGTGTTCTGATTTCGCTAAATGTGATCAGTAAATATTGATGAATAATTGCAGGTAGGTATCATGGCATAAAGGTACAGTTTAGTAAGAATGACTAAAAAGTTTGAGGAATGG
Organism: Balaeniceps rex; assembly: GCA_013401315.1. Taxonomy (NCBI): domain Eukaryota; kingdom Metazoa; phylum Chordata; class Aves; order Pelecaniformes; family Balaenicipitidae; genus Balaeniceps; species Balaeniceps rex. The sequence goes on from VYZW01013216.1 coordinate 93,735, forward strand.
TGGGGGTGGCTGCTTTGGCTACTGTTGGTGTTTGAATAAGAATTGTTTTCTTTTAATTCAAAGTGAACAAATATTAGAATTACATCACATCTCTTCTAAATGTTTATGGGTGTCATGACTTCCATAATGCATAAAACTGCAAGGAAAAAATGTTGTGCTTTTTGAACAAGAAGATTTAAAATTCTCACTGTTGGTATTTTATTGGTTTTTAGGACCTTTTCTTTTAAAGAGTTTTGCTTTTAATATAAGTGAGTAATTGTTTTACATTTTCAAAGGAATAATAATGACATTGTGTTGCATTCTGGATAGTTCGGAATTTAGGAATGTGACTTTTATTTTAAGGTTGCATGGGATCTCCCAAAGGCATTTCACTTCTGACCTTTAGATGAAATAAATGGATGTTCACTTTTTGTAGAACGGACAGAGCCTGCTGGTGGAGTGTAAAGGCATTTCTTATTTAGCACAAAGTCAAGCTTTATGTGGAGAATTAGATATACAGATTAAGCAACAGTACTAAAATGAAGTAATGCCAATATAATGCCAATCTTGTTCTCGCACTAAATAAGTTTACATCCTTAGACTCAAACTGCTAATGCACATCTGTGTTATGAGCTCTGCCTTTAGCTCCTTTGCTTCTGATTTTCCATTCATAATTTCATAGCCACAGAGATGCCTGTGCATGTACATGTGTGCTAAGGGTCAGGCTTTATGTCTTCCAAAGTCTGGGATGCCTGCCATGTGAGTTAGTACATATATTTGTTAGCAGGTACGTCTAGTTTTCACAATAGAACAGTTTTGACTGTAGCTAATAGGAAATAGATAGATGCCTAGACCATGACTTCTGCAGTACATATGTCTTAAACTGTGTCTTCCTACTATTATGGTGTTTGTAACATGTTAATTCTCTCAGCTGTTCCTCAAGAGACTGTATGTGCAATGGTTTTGTGTGGCTTTAGTTTTTTCAATAAAGTACATCTGCTGTAAATGGATTTTATACGTTAGAGAAGGCAAAATAAAAAAAAAAAAAAAGCCATATGCTGGAAGCAGAAGATGGAGAGATTTATTGTGATGCTCTGTAATCTATAGAAATTCATTCCTGGCTGCAAACCAAACTTTTTGAAGTGCAGAACTGATCAGATGGAGCAGGCTGTGGACTCTTGCCAGGTGGTTTGTCCAGCTTTCCAGCAATGGGATATGCCACTGAGGGGTGACCAAGGTTTCACTGGGCAGCTGTGAGCGCTGCCCTGCACAGTCGTGCCTGCCCCAGAAGGGCTGGACGCAGATGAGCAGGACTGGAGGTCCCCTCTCCTGGCTGGGGCTGCGGCCGGGCCTGTTTAGTTTTGCTTGAACAATGTGCCACAAGGAGGAAAGGCAAATGTTGTTTCTAGTTATGTACTGTACATACAAAGTAGGTCAAAGTGGCACTGAAACATCGACTTCCATTTTCAGGCACTTGGTTTAGATGTACCAACAAGGACAACAAAACTCGCCAACCCCCTTCCCCTCCATCACCTCCCCTCTGCTGGACCCTCATAGTTTGGAGGAAAAGTCAGGAAAAAATATTATATAGAGAAAGTATTAATCACTCTCCCATAAACTGTTACTTCGAATCCCAAGTGGTATAGTATGGGGTATAATATATCCTGAGGGCAGAATGTGGCACCTCAGTGCACCTAGAGTGCAGTGCATTTGCTTTTTCAGGGAAGTTATAAATGAGTTTCAGTATTTAAATAGATCACTGCTCAGATAAAAATTTTTAGAAATTTAGGTCAAAATCTGAATCTTGCACAAGCCTAATTTCACTGGGAAACAGGACATTTGGGCCTGAAAGGGATTCCACAGAAGCAAGGTCTTTTGAAGAGCAGCTGCTTCTAAAACTGTTTGGGAGGCCTGAGCTCTGAATGGTCTGAGTTAAGTGCAAATGATTTCTTTGTTTCACCGAATCTCCTCACCTCTGTAGCTTGAGCCCCTCTTTGTATTTAGATGAAAGAATTGCAGAGAAAGTTAAAACTTAAAGGCTGCAATAGTGCCTGCCGTGTTGCTTTTGTAGGTGAGAGATGGCTCCAGCAGATGAGGAGAGAAGATGCCTTTGTGTAGGCTTTCCTTGATTTGTTTTGTAGATGCACTCCTGAGCTTTAATGAGTTTTCTATACCGCTTGCTCCCAGTGCTGGGCTCTGGTCTTGTGAAGAGAATGGATTCTTGGCTCTCTCCCTGCCTTTGATTTTATCAAAAGTAGAAGCAAGGGAGGGAGAGGCATTTCCCTTCCCGGTATCCTGCTCAGCAATGAAAGTGATAGATGGAGAGAGCATCTAGCGTGGCCGCTGTTTATGCTAAGCAAGCTGGACGAGGCCCTGGTTCCACTCTTCGCTGGTAAGGATGCAGAAAGAGGTGTTTGTCCTGTTTGTTTTTCCTGTGGGCTTGAACTAACACACCTGGTTTTGTCCCTTTATTTTGATTTTGAAAAGCTGTGGAAATAGTTCTGTGTGGATTTTCAGTCTGTTTTTGCTTATGGGAAAGTGGAAGGGGGAGTGTAGTTGTAAAATAAAATTCTCACCAACCTGTTTCAAACTATGGGCATATGAATTTGGGGAAGGTTCTTTACTTTTAATGAAGTAAGCCTGTGTTAGAATAACCAGGTGGAAAATTGGAAGCAAAAAAAAGCAAAAAAGCATTGGCAGAGCTTCCTGTTCCCTCCATGGTGGGGGGACGGGGGGACCAAACCATGGCTGCTAAGGATGACGGTGGGAAGCAGTGCGAATCAGATGCATCCAAAATACAGTTTCCTGTTCTTATAGAAGCAGTGAGTTCAGTGATTACCCTCTCTGTGTTGGCTGCAGAAAAAAAACATTCTTGTGCTCTTCCGAGTATTTAACCTGTCATCCAGTTACAGTTGTGAAAAATACAAAAAGCTTGGAGTCCATAAAAGGAGATAATTTGAAGTTAATAGGGGCAGTGCTGTGTTGCACAGAAATGGAATGCAAGCCGTCGTGCGTTTCACTCTTGTGTTCTGCTCTATTAAATTAATCTGCCAATTTAATTCATGGCTATCCTAAACAAAACTTTACATGACATAACAAAAAAGAGCTTGTGTTTCTGCCTTGTTGCGTCGGCTCTTTCATAATGCTGTAGCTTTCTGCCAGCCTGAGGACAGCAGGATGAGCCTCGGCGTGGGTTGAAAGGCAGCAGATTGAATAGTTGAAGCTCAAGAGTTGATTAAAAAGTTGGCCAAAATGCCCACCCCCTGCCTCTGCTGTGCTCCCTGATACATATTAACCTAAATTGGTTAAATATACAACTTGATTTATGAAGCACAAAATTGCTTCAGCAAGTGGAAGTTACCTAAGCCTGTAGATGCAGGATATTTCATTGCCCTGATTTTTTTTCTTCTGTTAATAAGTTAGTATATTAGTTACTGAACTTAATACAGGGTGCAATACATGAAAGTCTGTCCATCTGAGTATGTTCGATGAGGCAGGAGCATCAAAATCAGGTGGGCCATGATTGCCCCTAAAGTTTAAGGCTGATGGATTTGACAGCAGAGAACTTCACATGTGAAAAAATTGTATCTTAAAACACTTGAAACAGAGATTAGAGAGGAAGCAGCCATGCCCAGGTGGCTGAAGGTCATGGCGATGGAGCTCACTTGGGGGTCTGGATGCCCTTGGTGCTGGGTGCTGTGCTCTCCCTCCCCTCTGTTGCTTTAGCTTTAGGCAAGTGGAGGGCATGGGGCCCCTGTCTGCCCAGGATAAACCTGTTTCTATTCAGAGGGCTGCCACGTTCCTGGCATCGAACAAAGCACAGTAGGGGACAGAAGTAAGCCTCTGTTATGACCCCTTGTTCCCTGAGAGAGAACCCTGTTGCTGCAGTGGGGAGGAAGGTGACAGCGAGGACACAGAGGAGGGAGGGGAAGGTGACTGCGATGGCGGTGGTCCCATAACCCTGCTTTTAGCCCTTCTGCTGCAGGTTCAACCCCTCCATTACCTTTCCTGCATTTGTGCACCCAGAAACACACCTTCTGCACATCTCTGCAACACAGAGATGTCCCTCAAAACCCACTTGAGAGCTAGCCCTCCTCCTCCTCCTCCTCACCAGCTCCCCTATCCCGCATCAGCTGCTGTGCCGGCCAAGCCTCACACCCCCTCCTCTCCTTCTCCCCAAGGCCCCCTTCTTGTTCCTAGAGGCTTTTAAAAAATAGTCTGTGATTATCAGAGATCTACCTAGACAGGAGGATAATGGGAAAGTGAAGACATAACATATGGGAGCCCTAATATTTGCAACCTCGTTGTGCTGACCAAATGTGACTAATACTTGGAAGACTAATGGTCAGATGCCATCACTGATCTGTTAGTTGAAGATGCCTTTTGTCTTAATCTCCTATATTGCAACATGTTGGAGATGTGCGTCACTAAATGTTTACTGTTGAAGATTACTGATGTTCTTCAAGACTGCCTTGTGTATGCTCAGTTTTGAAGACTTCAGCACAATTGTTCCACTGTGAATTTTAGAAACATATGTTCAAGAACATATATCTTTCATATTCCATTTGTGCAGCTGCAAACAGAAACATGGTACTATCTCTTACTTTAGGGAAAAAGTAAAGAACGTGCTGTACCCATGTATGAGTCATCGTTCATTTATTTTCTATGAGAAATTTTAAATGTTGTATTGCATGACCTTTGTCATCTTTGTGTACAGTGGAAAAAATATGCCAAGCCAGGAATATCAATGGAAGCCTTCTCAATAACCAAAAACAGGCAAGTAAGTTCCCATTGGGTCCTGTTTTTTTTCTTCACTAAATGGGTCTTTACTGTGGAACAAATGATGATGACTGCCTGAGAATTTACACGCTAAATAAGCTTTGAGATCATACAGCCTCCTTGACTAACCAGCATTCTCTGATCTTACATCAGAGGAATGGGGCTTTTTTTGTTTGGCAAACTGAGTCTGGAGCAAAAGTGTCTGCTTCCATGTTTTGAATTGAAAGCATTATTAGTATTATTAATTATTGGTTAACATGGATAATGCATTTATTGCAAGTGGTGCTTGTAGCTACACCCTGTTCATTTGGTGCTGTACTGAACTGAATGAAAGATGGCAAGGGAAAAATCAAAACTCCACACCTGGGCCTGAAGTGCAGCTAGAACATCTAGGACAAGGTGCACCTCCCAGGTTCTTTCCCTCACATGCTTCAAATAGTGTTATCACCCAGTGCACTGCGTAATGCAGCAAGCATTTCTCATCCGCCCCGTTTCCCCCCCCAGCATCTCGGATTCTTTTTCATTGAGAGTTAATGTTTGGCTTGGTGCTAACCTAACAGCTTACTACAGCTTGCGCTGTGGAACCGAGCATGCCTTGTAATGGATTAGATACACGTCCTTAAAATAAGAGGGATAATGTGTCTGCTGTCCAGGGATATTTGTGGGGGCGGCAGAGAAATCAGAATGGACAGACAATAAAATGCTCTTTCATTCATGCCACAATTTTTGTGAAATTTCATAATGCTGTTTTTTGTGAGTGCATGTTTTCCTAGTCTGTGTTCTTGTCTTACAGTTTTTATTACTTAATATCCTGTTTATTAGCGTACATCCTACAAAAATGAGCCCTAATGTAAAGATGCAACAATTGCCTGGTGTGGCATTTGTCATAGGATAATGGGAAATTCAGAGCAACGTTTTAGTCCAAAAAGGGAATAAACATCTAGCAAGTGTTTTAGGGGTACTGGTCTTTTAGATCTGATTTTCATCTGTTGAGAGGAACTTTTGGAGATTATGAAAATGGTGGTGAATTGTGATTTATGGTTGGTGATGATTGTGAATTACAGTTTTCATAATTTCTGAAAGGGGAAGAAGTAGGAAATAGTTGAAAGAATAAAGTTGAAGTAGATTCTCTTCAATAGACTCAGGGATGCTTTGGTAGGATCCTGCTGGAAGCAAGACTAAACAATTAGTGTTGTACCCTTAAGCAGTATAAACTATACAACTGCAATGGGAAAAACAGAAAGCATAATAGGAAACCAATTGAGAGCTTCACTGAAGAGATTGAGTGAGTCGGAGCACATTACACAGAAAATGGCAGTGAGGCCAAATTACTAGGAACCATTGTAAGTACGGTGGGCATGTAGGGACATACTTGGAAAGATCAGACTGAGATAAAATGAACAGGGGGCATAATAATACAGAGACAATACTCCATGTGCTTGCAAACGGTAAGAGAAAACCAAAGGCAAGAAGTTGTGCCTTAGTAATTGGAGATGAAAACCTCGTGATGAGTGAGGCTTATATGTTCAGGTGGTTAAGACATGCATCATCAGGAATCTGGGGATCATCAGGAGTATCTTGGGGAAGGAGCAGGCTAGGATCTACTTAAATTAGATGGATGTTTTAAAATCATTTGACCCTCATGACTCAGACTCATGGCAGCGCTCACAGTCTAGTTTTTTTTAAGCTGCAGAGCCATCAGACGAAGCCGTCTCTCTCTCCTGCCCCTGCCCACTCCCAGGAGCTTACTCCCACTCCTGAACTCTGCCCCTAATTGTGCTGCCATGGGAATTCATCCGGTTATGTGGTAAAGCAGGGCAGGGAGTTGATTTGGCTCAAAAATTTTGACTTTTTAAAAATCCTTTGCTACGTTAGTTTTTGGAAAATGACTTTCACCAACCCAGTCCACTGCATGCTTGTGCTGCTGGTAGGAGGGGATCAGTGACAGGTCTACTTTCAGCGGCTGTGCTAACATCAAGTGTTGGTGGACCTACAGCATTGTCCCATGGACTTAAGCCTGAACTTCTAGCCTATAAGAACTACCGAGGTGTAGTTGTATGTTACACCTGAACCGATCGGCTCTATCTTCTTACTCCTAGCAGTACACTCTCATTACTTCTCTTGTTGCCATAATTGTTTGTCCTACTCCGAGCCAGTTCAGCTCACTAGCCTGTGAAAAAAGAATTATTCTTTTTTAAATAGTCTTTTTTTTTTGAGGAACAGGATGATTCCTTATGGTAGCAGTGACTGTTTGACTGAGATTGACTGAGACAGACTCAGCTTCACCTTCAGCCAGTAGGCTGTTGTAATCTTACAGTCATTAGCAGTTGCCTTTGAGAAGTGATGTGAGGTAGGACACTGGACAGACCAGCTGTAATACCTGCTTTGGTTTGCTTTTTCTTTAAAAGGTGGTAAAGGAATACCTGTGAACTAATACAGACTAATCAGTTTTTCTCAAGTTCCCCACAAAGATCCCTGGCTGACTAAACAAAGTGGAAGCACCCATGTGAATAAACACCCACGCTGCTCATGAAGCAGCCATATTAACTCAGGTCAGTGGCTCTGTAACACAGTAACAAGTGGTGTGTGGCGAAGCAGCAGATGACAGTAAATTCAATAATGATTTTAACATGTCTCATCTACTTCATGATGCAAAAGTCATGTGCAAATGTGTGGTCAAATGATGGAGGGAGGCAGTAGCATACAGTCCTCCATGGGAGGCTTGCGTATCCTGTCTGGAAAAAAGGATGGGCCTCGCTCCTCTGAAATGAGAGGAAAGAGGAAAAGCACAGGTCTTGAGGTATATAAAAAGTTGTTGAGAAGTGGGTAAGAATAAATTCTCTCTGTTCTGCAGGTAAGAAAAGAATCATTACATTGCTAGGAGAAGGATTCAGGTTGGTCATTAAATTGGCAAGTTTTAAGAAAGACCAGAGAAGTGCTATGAGGAACAAGTCTAGTTGATCCTTCCTTGAGACAGCAGGCCTAGTAGTTTCTTGGGTTCTCTTTTCAGATACTATTTTCTAGTTTTTTAACTTAAAGAAGAAACAAAGCGCTTAACTGCTAATATACAGCAGCAACAATTCAGTGTGTAGCTACACGATACCCTCAGAGAAATTTATTTTGCTTCAGAGAAACTGAAGGACTGCCAGGCAGTATATGATGTCTTATAGTTGTCTCAAATATTGGCAATTAAACTCAGTTTCAGTGTGCATCAGTGAACACTTGGTAAACTAATCAAACCTCTTCATATGTTATATTCATATGTTTCTTTGCTCCCTGTCTTCCTCTTTGTAGGATGCACGAGGGAAGTCCTTTTCAAAAAGTCAATTTTGTTTAAAGAAGGCAGCTGTGGGAGATTCTTATAAGCAATTTTGGGCGAGACTTCCACACTGATTTTATGATCAAGCAACAGTTTTCTGTCACCTCTAACCCTGCTTAGTATTGCTTAATCTCACTTAGCCTTGTTCTGGAGTAATGATATCCAGGGAACACTGGGAAAACGGCTTTCTTTGAGTGCATCTCAAACTGAGTGAAAAATAAACGTACAAAAGGTTTAGAGGATCTTTAGCTCTTCTTTTAAGGTTGTGCACCAGATGGAGAAGCCCAGCTGCCTGTTCCTCCTGACCCTTGGTTTACATCTTTTTCAAATCTCAGTAAAGAAAAGCACAAAAAAAATAGATTTTTAATTAAGGAAGAAACATTAGTGAAGATTTTCTTTCATCAGAGAAACAAGCAGTTTTAAAAAAGCACTTCACAGAAAGGCCTTTCCTCCATCTGATGCTGTTCGTTCTTT